>JARJCV010000229.1:0-76008 GCA_029281435.1 Mycena haematopus
CCTGGTGCGGCGAGCGTGATGGATGTGATATTGGAAAATGAGAACAGCGGTCGCAGCTGGGAGCCGCTGATTCGGTCTCCTGTGGCAATGTCACGGAGCCGCTTCTGAATGGTGTGGGGCCCCAGCCGCAATACCGACAGAGAACTATGCGAGCAGCTGGCCGCGAGGGTGGCATAAAATTGGGCAATTTTGGTAGATGTGGTTGAGGTTGGAAAGGGCATATGGATGTTTGCGATAGGAGCATGTCCCAAAAACGTAACTATTTGGCCGCACACGTCGATGTTGGAGTCCAAGTCGAGCGACTTTAGGCTGGCGAAAAGAGGATCACCGGGTGTGCTCGCAGACGAACCGACCATTGAGAGGAGGGTTTGCTGAGTGAGCGTTAACGAGACAAATGTCGGCAGTCGCGCGAGGTAATGCAATGCCGCGAGGTCGAGGGATGGGACACTGAGGGTCTTTAGAAGGCGTAAACCTTGCACGAAGCAAGAGAGGCTCCGAAGCTGGTCCACTCGCCCAATACTGCACCTATAGAATCCGATGTGGACGTCTTCCAGTAAGGGACATTGCACCACCACAATCACCAGGAATGATACGTGTGCGGCTGTCGAGAAAACTCCAAGCGACAAAGTCGTGAGCCTGGGCCCAAGAAACAAAGAAGCATGTGGGAATATTTCTGAGTCGTTCACAGACCACACAAGTTTTTGGATATTGGGGAAAAAGTGTTGGCCAGGGAAACACACCCGCAATGTGATCAAAGGCTCCCATGAATCACTGAGTTTGTCGCTGTAACTAAAGCATTTGACTCGATGGGAGTACACCAGGAGCCGCTCCCAGTCGCTACGCACAGCGGGCCTGCGCAATCCCTACCCGAAAATATTAGGTGACACAGTCTTTCGAGTTACCACACCCACCGTGTCGAATCCGTCCCAAAGATCATCGGGCATACAGCGGAGGATGTTTGTGAGGGTCGAGTTGTCTCTCCACAAGAGATCCAGAGCTGGACTGCTAAACATTTTGCAAGTTCTCGCCAAGGCAGCAAGAGTCGCCGAGGCCTCCGGTTCGGAGAAGGCTTCTCTGTGGTCTTTTATGATGCAGCATATCCAGGAAACCACTTCAGGGATCTCTAGACAGCGATGCATGCGTTCTGGTCCCTAGGAAGATGTCGTGAAGAAAAAGAGGCGCGTGAAAAATCCTTGTGGTGGTCTATTTAACTCTCGGCATACCACGGCATCCTTTTTATTGATTTACCTCAACTCGAAACCTCGAATAAAGTTCATCTCTAGCTCGGAAGATCCATAAGTGATCAATTCCAGTTGCACTTGGCTTCCTCGAACCCCGAGATTAATTGCTCACCCGCGAGTCAGAACTCTCCAACTATCTATCGTCAGCCATCGTACTCTATCCGCACCAAAAACCTGCTCAACATCCCCATCCCCTTCGCCCCCCCTGAGGCGGCTGCGGCTGCGGCGGTACCCCAAACCCCACCCACTCGGTTTCCTCCCCGGGCCTGCGCCGCGCTGCGGCGACTGCCCAGCACTAACGCCCAGCATATAATACACCCCCGAAATCGTGCGCTGCCTCGGCGTCGCCTGCTGCTGCTGCTGCGGGACGTGCAAATACGCAAGCATTGGAACGCGCAGACCTAGGCTCTCGAATGGGTTGCCTTCCCCGTGCCGCGCCGCAGACGAAGACGCCGACTCGGACTCGTCATCACCCTTCTAAACGTCGTCGGCGCGTTGTCCCACCCCAGCGACGTCGGTTGACTCCTCCGCCTTCACCAGTGAGCGGCGGCGCAGGCGCGGTCGAGGAAGAAGGACCGGCGTCCTCGAGGAGAGGCGCATGCACAACGCGCTTCAAAACCGCAATATCGTGCTCCACGTCGTCCAGCTTGTTCCGGAACCCCGCTTGCGCATCGGGGTCGCGCGAGGTGGCGGCGTACGTCTTCGTCTGTACTCGTATACCCTCCCCCTTCGTCGCCTTCTTCGAGTTCGCCCCCATCCCCACCCGATGCCAACTCCAACCGCCTCCCACCCACGCACAAGCACCCGCTCAACCGCAACCCGTATTTCTATTCCTCGATATTGGTTTTTTTTATCCAAATCCTTGCTTAATTTAGGAGGTTGTGGTGTATCCGCGCGCGTCCTCCGTCCAGTCGTATAGCCGCTCCACCGCGAGGCGCAGTGGGGTGGTGGGGTGGTGTACGTCGGCGGGGTGTGGGGCGGGGTGTACGGGGTGGGGGTGTGCTTCGTCGGCGTTGGCCTATCAGTATTAGCAGGAAGGAGCGGTAGGCCAGACTCAAGCTCAGCGCGCAGGTCTCCTGCAGGGCGAGGTGGTACTCGCGGAACGCGATCTGGAGCGCCCGCGTAGCGCGTGCTGGCGGCAGCGAGGTCTGCGGGGAGCGGGTGTGCTTTCGTGGCGGGAAACGCAAAGGGGGCGGGGACGGTTGCGGGTGCGGGTGTGGGAGTTGGGCGTGGCGTCGAGTCCGCATCCGTGTTCGTAGCAGGAAACGTAATGGGGGCCGAGGGAGGGAGCGGGAGGTAGGTGTGGCGTCGAATTCGTGTCTGCGTCCGCATCCGAAGTGGGAGACGCAACGGGGGCGAGGACAGATGCGGAGTGAGCGTCGCCTTCCGTGTCAGGCGTATCTTCTCGCACCCGTCGCCGCCGTTTGTCGTCGGCAATTGCGCGTCGTCGTGCTGGGGCTGGGCCCGAGTTCGAGGGTGCATCCACGTCGACGCGCGCACCAAGCTCAAGCTCGTCGTGCCTGCTTCCCTCGCCTTCTCGTACATCTTCTCGTACAACCGTCCACGTCCGCGTCCACGTCCACGTCCACGTCGGCGTCGGCGTCGGCGTCGGCGTCGGCGTCTGCCTCTCCCCCCTCTCCTGCGTGTGCGTCCACGTCCACGTCTGTCGCGTCTGCGTGTGCCTCTGCCCCGCATGCGTCTTCCTTTCGCCTTCTCCTGGTCCTCCTACGTCTGCCTCTGCGTCGACGCCTGCCCCTCCTACCCCCCGCCTCCTCCTGGTCATAGTTCTCGGCGGACTCGTTCTCGACGAGCTGGGCGGGCTCGGGCTGTGCGGGGTGTGCGGACTCGTTCTCGCCGGCCTCGGGCTGGGCGGGCTTGAGGGGCTCGTTCTCGACAGGTTGGGGCTAGGTCTCAACATGCTCGTTCTCGACGAGCTGGGCGAGCTCCTCCTCGACGGCCTGCGCGGGCGGGGAATCCTCCGACATCAAACCGAACGCAGCCGCCACCGCCGCCGCCGCACCCTCCTCCCCATCTCCCTCCAACTCCCTTACCGCACCCTCCAAGGTGCGTATCCGGGCTTGGGAGCCGTGGTCGTCCTCGTCCTCGTCTTCACCCTGCCCTCGTCTTCGTATTCGTGGTTTTTCAGGGCAGAAGCGGCAGAAAGATCCGCATCCAGCATCCTTAACACCCCCGCACGTCTTTCCGCAGTCTACCACCCTCACCCCCCTGCCCCCCCGTGCCCCCACTCCCACCCCCGTCCCATATGCGCGCATTCCCCTCGTTGCTGTGATGGTGCCCAACTGCCGCCCCAACGCCCGCCTTACGCGCTCCTCCCTCCCCGCCATCTGGACGTGCAGCGCGGCCTCACGACGCCGCGCGACGCTCTCGCGGAGGACGTCGAGCGCCGTACGGAGGGTGGATGTCTGTCGAAATGGGGAGAGTGATCAGAATCAGAATCAGGACGGGAAATACATGTAGAATCAGAAAAAAGAGCGGAGGGTGTAAGTGAGCGAGTGAGCGAGGGAGGGGGGTACATAAGCAGAATCGGATCGGAAATAGAAACGGAAAAGGAAAGGGGGGGAGGGGAGCGATGGGGCGAATGAGTGAGTCAGGCAGGGAATGAGTCAGTGGCATGAGGGAGTAAGTGCATGGATGAGTGAAGGGACAGAAGGAAGACGGAAGCGGGATGGGTAGGATGGGAGGAGATACGGGATAGGAATAGGAATAAGATGGTCAAAGGAATCAAGAGGGTTGAGAGATGTGGGGCGGGCGCCGAGGCAGACGAGACGTGGTGGGTGAGGCGGGGAGTGAGGGAGGGCGGAGAGGTGGGGGTGGGAGATACGGGATAGGAATAAGGATAGAAATAGGAATCAGAACGAAGAGGGAGGTGGGCGAGCGAGGGAGACCCGAGACGAACGATGGGGCGTCGAGAAACAGAAACAGAAACGGGACCGAGTGCACAGACGGGGAAGGGAAAGAACACACCTCCTTCTCAGCAGCCTGCAACTTCTGCGTCGAGGGAACACGTACTACGAGAGTGAGAGAGGTACGAGGAGCACAGGGATTTCCTGCGACAAGTGTTCAATCAAATCTCCATCGGTAAGACTGTGATTGTATCTGCATTAAATCTGACGTCGCCTACGCTACGATTGACGCACACCAACGTACTCGTTCCCGCCGCGCGATAGCGACGGCCCCACCCCCCAAGTAAACTACATGTCCAAATAAATACGGTTGAACAATGCAACGTACAGTGTTTCAGACCAGCTTAGTGCTGGCCCAAATATGATACGCATATGATACGCATACGAAATTTCCATATTATATTTTATCCATATCATATTTGCCAGGCAGACGGCGTATCGTATTTGTAGTGAATCATAATTATATTAAGAGGCCGAATATGAATACGATATGAATATATTAAAATATATTCTACTTTTTGTTGATCTTGATAAAATCTGTCTGCAAGTCCCGATTTCAACCACTATTTTGTTGAAATCTCCGCAGATGCTGATTCTGAAGTCATAGATGGATGAGGATCCGTGTTTGAGGGTTGCAAAAAGATGATCTATCACACCGAGAATGTCGAGGATGTCACATGTAACATATTTCAATATACATGAATTGTTTATTTAGAGTTTTCTATCTCGGCAGCTATGCAGAAGCCTGATCCGTTGCATTGGTAAGCGAAAATTGCCGACATTGCCGGGATAGAGTGTGATTGCCGATGACCATATGTATTCAAATATATTTGAATACGTCGAGACCATATCATATTATATTCATATCGTATCATATCATATCTACCCGTATTTATATTTCACAAGAGTGTCCCAGGCCGTATCGTATCACCGTATTTTTGAATATATTCAAAATTTAATTTTTCGTATCGTATTTTTGGCCAGCACTAGACCAGCTGAACCTGTGCGTACTGCAATATTGCTGTGCATTCCTATGCCAGCGTCCCAACCAGCAGTGCATGGCTATGCCTGCTTCCCAACGGCCACGTATTCCAACGTGTTCGGCTTGGGATTACTGTGCCATTTCGTTCAATTCGTAAGGCCATTTGGTGTGTGACTTCGAAAACGAATTGTACCTTTCGTATGCGGTCCCCATTTGGAAATTTGATCCGTCGGCAGCGCTCGGCAATGCTCGGCAAGCCTCGGCTAAGCCAAAATGGCCTCTGTGACTCAGTGACTTACGAAAAATTTCGTAGATTTTCGGGCCTGTGACCTGTGACCATACGAATTGAACGAAATGGCACAGTATTCCAACATGTTACTCATCAGCCTTCAAGAATAACGAATTCGGAGCATGAACGTCGAGTTTTCGTTCAAGATGCTCCGTTGCCCCCGGCGCACACTACTGTAGTATTTCGACCATTTGTTCACAGCATGTCACCTGTCACCTCAAAAATTCACTGGATAAGGTCTTCATTTCTCGGCAATCACCAGAAATTACCATAAATGGAAGTCCGCCTGATGCCGGACCGATTTTTTTGACGTTTTTTGGGCCTAATCGGGCCCAAAATCTGAATGTCACCGTCACCAGTCCCAAATTCATTCATTTCACAGGCCTCTGTCACCCGTAACGTGAATAAACGGTCGAAATAGTACAGTAGCCAATTCACGGAGACCGGACTTCCCGCAACCAGCAGAGAGACCCTCTGTGAGTCAGCCTGTCCAGAACACTCAGCCAATCCGCCTTGGACATCATCATGTGCCACGAGGCAGTACGGATCCAAAATTGTCCGCCCGTTTAAAGCGCGCATTGGCAGCTCCACCAAACCTTGCGGCTTCCATGACTTCCAGTGGTTTCCCTCCACTTGACGGAACTTACGGTGCAACGGAGATCGGTTCCAGTGTCGCTCTCTTTCTTTTCGGGATCCAAACAATCCAAGCTCTGCGCTATTTTCGCGAATTTCCAAGGGATTCCACTTTTCTCAAGACCGTGGTGAGTTCGTTGTCTTCCCCGCTTCTTCGTGTTTGATTCACCTTAAAGGTTGGTTTGGTTTGGTCATTAATCTATATCGCGACGGCGTAGTACCTAACGTTCCGTGCTGTTTAGGTTCCTTGAACTCGGGGAGAGCATTTGCGCTTCACATGTGGTAAGTTCCATGTTGCGTGTCTGGTCAATTACTTCAATGCTTGTAGCTTTACTCTCTTACTGTCACGTTCTATGGACAACCCCCCGCGCAAGTCCTCGGTAACCCCCCACACTCAATCGAAATCCAAAATACATTCCTGGTGATATCGCTCACCATAGTCCAAGTCTGTATTACCCTCATCTCTTTTTCGTGGTGATTTCAACACAAGCAGTTATTTTTCGGAAACCGAGTCCGCATCCTGTCCGGAAATTGGGCCATCCTGGTCCTGACCCTCGTTATCTCCCTTTTCAGCCTGATCGTTGGATTGATTTCCGAAGCTCAACTCTGGACATCCACTGCAGCGGTAACCACTCTGGAGGCGAAGATGCGGTGGGTGAGAATTGCTGGGATGGCGGCGACACCGATTCTCGACATCATCATTGCGAGTTCGCTGTGCTTCTGTTTGTGGCGACGCCGAGAAAGCGAATTTAGACGGTGGGTGACTGACAGCCCATCCCGTGTTGTCTCAAAAAATTGATGTTCTATGCAGTAAAACGCACAAAATCCTGGATACACTGATCCTATGGACCATAGGCGAGACCTTTCTTGTTTGATTCCCATTCGTGGCTGATCCGATTTCCGAACAGAAACAACACTTTTGACGAGGTCTGAGCCACTGCCACACGTTTGTTTTTCTTGCTGGCTCATTTGCCCCCCCTAGTTTGTGTGCGATCATGCAAGTCGTTCTCGTAAGCATTTTTCTTTTCAGTCCTGAGCTTCGTTCATTCTTTTCCGCTCACTCCCCTTGTCACCAGTTCCTTGCGGGCCCAGACTGTGCGTATTAATCCGTATCAATTTGAAAGCGAATTCAAGATTTGGGATTTTAGTATCGTACATCGCTTTCCAAAATATCCAATCTAAATGTGCGTCTCATCTCCGTGTCCGTGGCCGATCTGGTTCGGATATCCGTATTGTATTCACTACTTACTGATGGCGATATTCAGTGTTCGCAAATTCCATGCTCGCAGTGTTGGTCATCTATCGCGTACACATGTCTCATCAGAGGACTGATGGACCATGGTAGACTCAATGGTCGACGGCGATTCCACTCCCACGACGACGAAGAGGCACTCCCGACCTTGAATGCCCTTGCTTTCAATTCATCGGGGCTAGGAGATGACAATGCAATGACTAACTCGACGTTATTTCAGCTCGCATCATTTGGGCATGATCGAACGGCGAGCAGTTCAACTTCAGCAACACCTGTCGAACTTGAGCCCAGCGCGATATTGAAAGTGGATAGACAATAATGGAGAGGAGGGATTGTGTCATTTATAGATATTTGTTCGCATATCGCGATGAAGCCGTGGTTGTTCGACTGAAATATTAGAGCTCCTAGAAACATGTGGGAATATTCCTGAGTCGTACACAGACCACACAAGTTTTTGGATATTGGGGAAAAGGTGTTGGCCAGGGAAACACACCCGCAATGTGCTCAAAGGCTCCGCTGAATCACCGAATTTGTGCCTAAAACTAAAGCATTTGACTCGATAGGAGTACACCAGGAACCGTTCCCAGTCGCTACGCGCAGCAGGTCTGCGTAATCCCTAGACGAAAATATTAGGTGACACAGTCTTTCGAGTTGCCACACCTACCGTCTCGAATCTGCCCCAAAGATCATCGGGCATACAGCGGAGGATGTTGTTTAGGGTCGGGTTGTCTCTCCACAAGAGATCTAGAGCTGGCCTGCTAAACATTTTGCAAGTTCTCGCCAAAGCAGCAAGAGTTGCGAATGCATCTGACTCGGAGAAGGCTTCTCCGAGTCTGGTCTTTTATGATGCAGCATATCCAGGAAACTACTTCAGGGATTTCTAGACAGCGATGCATGGGTTCTGGTCTCTTCAGCTGCGGGACGATGTCGCGAAGAAATTAGAAAAAGAAGGACGTGAAGAAAACCTTGTGGTGGTTTGTTTGTTTGACTCTCGGCTTACCACGGCATCTTCTTCCCAAGTTCCTGCCGAGTATTGCTCGAACCCCAAGTTTAATTGTTCACCGCGAGTCAGAACCATCTAAGTATCTATCTAAGTATTAGCTCGAGCACTCGACCGTCGATGTATAGTAACAATCGATATATAGCTAACCGTGTGTCCAGGTGAGTGCAGCTCTATCCACACCAAAAGATACCTACCAATAAACCACGCTATTGAACGTCACCATCCCCTTCGTCCCCTTAATGCGGCTGCGGCTGCCCCAACCCCCACCTACTCGGTCTCCTCCCCGGGCCCGCGCCCCGCTGCGGCGATTGTCCAACACCCAGCCCAAGTCTCAGCATATACACCCCGAAATCGTGCGCTGCCTCGGCGTCGCAGGTGGCTGCTGCTGCTGTGGGACATGCAAATAGATAGGCATCGGAATGCGCAGACCGAGGCTCTCGAATGGATTCACTTTCCCCGCACCGCGCCGCAGATGAAGCCGCAGACGAAGACGCCGACTCGGACTCGTCATCACGCTCCCAAACGTCGTCGGCGCGTTGTCCCACTCCGGCGACGGTGGGGTCCTCGTCCCGCTCCCGTTCGGCCCCCGCACCACCACGGCCCAATCACGCCTTCGCTACCCCTCCGCCTTCACCAGTGTAGGCAGTGGCGCGGCTGCGGGCGAGGAAGAAGGGCCGGCGTCCTCGAGGAGAGGCGCATACACGACGCGCTTCAAAACCGCAATATCATGCTCGACATCGTCTAACTTGCTCGGGAAACTTGCTTGTGCCTCGACGTCGCGTGCGAGGTGCCGGCGTACGTCTTCTATACCCCCTCCTCCTTCTTCCGGTTCGCCTTCTTCGCCTTCGAGTTGGCCCCCACCCGACGCCAACTCCAACGCCCCAATCGCCTCCCACCCACGCACAAGCACCCGCCCATCCGCAACCCGTGTCTCCAGCTCCACGCGCGCGTCCTCCGTCCAGTCGTACAGCCGCTCCACCGCGAGGCACAGCACGTCGCGGGGCGGGGTGGTGTACGTCGGCGGGGTGTGCGTCGAGGTGGGGCGGGGTGTGCGTCGTAGGCGGCTGGACACACTCGAGCTCAGCGCGCAGGTCTCCTGCAGGGCGAGGTGGTACTCGCGGAACGCGATCTGGAGCGCCCGCGTAGCGCGTGCTGGCGGCGGCGAGGTCTGCGAGGAGCGGGTGTGCTTTCGTGGGTGCTGATGTGGTGGGGACGGTGCCAGGTGCGGGAGGTCGGCGTGGCGTCGACTCCGCGTCAGAGGTGGGAAACGCAAAGGGGGCGGGGACGGATGCGGGAGGGTAAAGAGAGTAGTCCGCGTTGCCTCAAGTCTGTGTCCGGGTCCGCGTCTGAAGCAGGAAACGCGGTGGGGGTGGGGACGGGGGGCAAGAACGGGAGGCAAAGAGAGCACTGAGCGTAGCGTCGAGTCCGCGTCGGTGGTGGGAAATGCAATGGAGGCGAGAACAGGTGACGCAAGGGAGATGAGTGCGCAGGGAGCGTCACTTTCCACGAGCTTGACGGCGTCCGGCGTATCTTCCCGCACATCCCCGTCCACGGTGCGGGCATTTGTCGCCTCGTCGTGCTCTGCGTCCGGGCCCGAGGGTGCATCCACGTCCATATTCACGTCCACGTCGACGCGCATGTCTGGAACGAGCAGGCGCATCCACGTCCACGCACGCACCAAGCTCAAGCTCAAGCTCATCCCCTTCTTGCTCTTGCTTTCCTTCCTCGCCCTCTCCTCCTCCGTCTTCTCGTACGTTGACGCCTACGTCTGCATCTTCGTCAGCATCTGTCTCTCTTCCCACGTCCGTCTCCCTTTCACCTGCCCCTCCTGCATCTCCCATCCCCTCTGCGTCTCCCGCTCACTCTGCATCTGGGCCGTCATTCTCAGCGCCCTCGGGCTGGGCGGTCTCGTCCTCGACAGGCTTGGCAGGCTGGGCGGGAGGAGGAGAATGAGTAGAATGAGCTGAGGGCGAATCCCCCCAAGAAGGAGCAGGCAGCGAATCCTCAGCCGACGCCGACACCAAACTCGACGCCGCCGTCGAAGCAGACGCACGCACCCTCCTCCGCCTCCAACTCCGCCTCCAACTCCCGCACTGCACCCTCCAAGACGCGTATCCGGGCTTGGGAGCCGTGGTCGTCCTCGCCCTTGTTCACGTATTCATCTTTCCAGTCTTCGTGGTCCGCCAGGGGTGGAGAAGGAAGGCGCAGACAAATCTGCATCCAACATCCTCAACACCCCCCGCACGTCTTCCCTTAGCCTACCACCTTCTCCCCCATTCCCCATCGCGCCCCCACTTCCACCCTTTCACCACTCCCACTCCCACTACCACCCCCATCTCGTGGGCGCGCCCATTACTACCGTCACGCCGTCCCCAACGCCCGCCGCACGTGCTCCTCCCTTCCCACCATCCGCCCGCGCAGCGCGACCTTGCGGCGCCCTCTCGCGGAGGACGTCGAGCGCGGTGCGGAGGGTGGATGTCTGTAGAATGGAGGAGTCAGAAACGGAAGTAGAATCAGAATTAGGGTGAGCATAAGAGTCGGAAAACGGAAAGGAAACGGAAAAGGGGAGGGAGTGAGGGTGTCCGGAAACGGAAACAAAAAAAGGAAGGGGGCGAGACCGGTGCGGTGCGGTAGGGTGAGGAGAAGGAAGCGAGCGAGAAGGGGCGGAGGGAGTGAGTAAGTGGGTGAGCGAGCGAGCGAGCGAAGGAGCGAGAGAGTGAGGTGAGGAGGAAGAGGGGCGGGCGTCGATAAACGGAAACCGAAATGAGATCAGAAAATAGAAAGAATGAGGATTAAAAATGAAATTAGAAATGAAAGCAGAAGGCGGAAGGGGCGAGCGAGCGGTGCGGTGCGGTGGTGTGAGGGGAAGGAAGGGAGCAAGTGAGTGGGAGAGCGAGGGAGGGAGGGAGTGATGGGATGGAGGTGGGAAAGGAGCGAGTGATGGAGGTGGGAAGGGAGCGAGGGAGGGAGCGAGAGAGTGCGTGAGCGAGGGAGTGCGTGGTGGGGGAAGGGAGGGAGGCGGACAGGGAAGAATGTCGAGGAAGAAGAAGCAAATGGGATGGGGTCGAGTAGGAATAGAAATAGAATAAGATGGGCCAAGAAATGAAGAGGGGTGTGGGCGAGACGCGGCGTTGAACCTTCATAACCTAAAATAATTTTTATTCGAGGAGCGCGCGTCGATGGAGGAGAAATAGAAACCGAAACAGAAACGCAGGGGAAGGGCGAGGGAGCGAGAGGGGGCGGAGGAAGTGAGGGAGTGGGTGAGTGAGGCAGGGAGGGAGTGGGTGAGGGAGCGAGTAAGTGAGATGGGGGGCAAGGTGGAGGGAAGGGAGTGGAATGAGCGGGGGAGGGACGGGCGTCGACAAATAGGCATAGAAACAGAAAACGGAGGGAGTGAGTGAGTTAGGGAATGACGCGGGAACGGAGCGAGGGGCTGGGTGAGCGAGCGAGCGAGGAAGAAGGGTGGGCGAGGTGGGGAGAAGATGAGTGAGCGAGGGAGCGGCGGGCAGTGGGATAGTGAGTGAGTGAGTAAGCGAGTGAGGGGTGATTAAGTGAGAGAGCGAGGGAGGAAAGGGGGGAGTGGGCGAAGGAGTTGGTGAGCGAGGGATGGAGTGAGTTAGGTGGGGGAAGGGGGAGATACGGAACAGTAATAGTAATATGAATAAGATTGGTGAAGGGATCAAGAGGGATGTGAGGGATGTGTGGGCGGGCGAGGGAGACGGGCGAGGCAGTGCGTGATCGAGGTAGGCAGTGCGTGAGCGAAGGAGTGCGTGAAGTCGGGGAAGGGAGGGAGGCGGGCAGGGAAGAATGTCGAGGAAGAAAGAAGGAAGTGGGATGGAGTGGAGTAGGAATAGAAATAGAATAAGATGGGTCAAGAAATAAAGAGGGAGGATGTGGGCGAGACGAGGCGGCGCGATGGAGGCGAGATAGGAAAAGTAGAAGGAAGGGAGCGGTGTGAGTGAGACGGGACAGAAGGAAGGAAGCAATGGGATGGGAGGAGATACGGAATAATGATAGCAATAGAAATAAGATGGGCCAAGAAATAAAGAGGGAGAGAGAGGCAAGGAAACACGACGCACCTCCCTCTCCGCAACCTGCAACTTCTCCGTCAAATGGCAACAGTCGCATGGAGCGTCTCGAGCGTCGCAGCGTGTCGTGCACGCGGCGCCTTGAGCGACGCGTGCAGCGCGGTCGTCGTTTGCTGTGTGAATCGCCTTCACACCAAGTAACGGAAAAAAAAAGTAACGACCGGGGCACGCACATATATACCGCTCGACCATCCCCGCGGCGCTCCGATCGTCCACCCTCGCGCGCTCCCTCTCAAACTTGGCCCGTTGCGAGCTCGTCGCCGCGTTCCGATACGAGCGTGTTGCCACCGCGAGCCTGGGCGACCTCGAGCTCGGCTTCGAGGCTGTGAGGACATACTTATATTACGCGCTTCACACAGCAGATTACGAGCGCGATGCATTCATGAGTGAGTACTACGCTACATTTGTGCCTTCCGGGGGCGTGGAATGTCAGTCTGGGGAAGCCTTCCAGACGAGGGAACACGTACTAGTAGAGTGAGACAGGTACGAGGAGCACAGGGATGTCCTGCGACAAATGTTCAATCGGGCACGCGGTCATCGCGGTGCACGCCGAAGGAGGGCATCCTTGCGTTGGCGAAAGAGTTGTCCGGTGCACTTGCCAAGATAGGTCGACCTCGACGCAAAACCGAACACAGCCCATCGATGGAGATGAGGACAACGAGGGAATGGGGAAGAACGAGGGGACTCGGAAGCGGAGGACAAAGACTCTGATCGCAAACACGACCAACGCGTATGTTACAGTTTGCGACCATCACTTTACTCGTAGAGTTCGCTTTGACCGAGGAGCTTATTATACCACATCGACACCTGGGACTCGTATATCCACGGAAACTGTCACTTTCCTTGGATGCTTTGGCTCTCTCGAGTCTCGACCATTTTACACTTGATTTACGGTCTCAGCCAACTCAGTTCACCATCACCCCCGAACTCAATCAGCTCCTCGCATCCTCTAACGAAGAACTGACGAGTCTCCGCGCCCTCGTCGACCGTTTCCAGGCCCCATTCCCTCTTAAGTATCCTCATTTTCCTAACCCTGGCCACACAAAACCGCTGCCTTGAAGGACTGAAGGCGAGGATGAGTGCGGCGGATTCCAAGGAGGTGCACTTTCGCCCTGCGTCGACGTGGACGTGGATACACCCTCGGTCCCGCAACCAGAGCACGACGAGGACGCGTCACGCGATTGGGAGCCGCACAAGCACAGGCACGACGGCGACGGCGACGGGCAGGATGTGCGGGATGTGCGGGAAGGTACAGCGAACGCCGTCAGGCCTGTGGAAGGAGACGCTCTCGCGAGATACACAGTCCGATACGCAGCCTTCGTGCGCCCGTCCGGTGCCGCTCGACGCATTATTCCAACGGTCGCTTCTGTCAACGTACGCAATTCGCGCGCGAATACGGCGGTTTCTAGGATGATTCTCTCGCTTCCGCTTCGACGCCCACGCTGACTTACCTGCAGGTCACGAGCCGAGCCGTTGAGGGTACAGTGGCAAGCACGGCGCCAAGTCCGTGCGACCTTCGTTACGAGGTATGTATTTACCCGGTCTGACCGGTCTGATGAGCGCAAAGCGGGACGGGGCCCGATGGTTGTCAGAATGCGGGGCCTAGGCGATTTTTACGCTTCACGTCAACGGGCGGCGCGCATATGTCGGTATGCAAATTCTCACTTGGTTCTTTTCCCACTTACTTTATACTTCTCTTTTGGCTTCTCCTGGAGCGTCTCGAAGACATTTTAACAGCTTTTCAGGAGGCGCCTTCCAGACGCCATGCGAGTCTAGGCTCCTTGGTGGTTTATCCCGTTGAATACTGTCTCGCTCTTCGACTGTATTCTGACGCTGGTGTTGTCTGGATTGGGCCTGTATTGTAATATGACCTTTATTTTCGCCGGTCCTCCCGGAGCATCTCGCAATTTTGATTTCAACAGCTTTTGTGCGAGGATAGTGCGGAAGCCTGTGCCTCGTGGGATCCTACAGCACACCGGCGTCTCTTCCTCCTCTTCCCCCTCTTGCCTTCCGTTTACTGCTCGCTCCCTCCCTTGCCATGCCTTCGAGGATGCGTCGCTCCCGCTCGACCAGAATCGCCTCTGATGCCTTCTCTGCGACGACTGCCGCTCTCAGAGCAATTCAAGCGTCAACGGACGCCTTTCCGCCTCTTAAATCAGCTGTATCCGCTGTTCTAGTGGTTTTGGAGCTGAGTGAGGTAAGGTTTCGGCTCGAGCACATTTTTCGAGTTTCTTTGCTCATGCGGACCGTTCAGAAAGCCAAGTCGAATAAGAAGGGATGCGAACATATCGCAAAGCGCTCTGCACAACTTGTGCAGGATATTTGGGGACAGACGAAGGATTTCGATGTGGCCATACCAGCGGAGGTGAAGGAGAGCATTGTTCAGATTGAAAGGTATGTGCTTGCTCCGTTCACATGTAGTGTTGAATTGACCTGACTTGCAGGCTAGTCGAAGAGATCAAAGAATTCCTCGAAGAACTCCCAAATGAGAACATTTTCCAACGATTTTTGGCTCGCTCAGATCGTAACCAAAGCAAAGTCGAGGAGTATACAAGATTACTGGATGAGGCAATGGCGGATTTCAACGTACGTGTTCTCCCTCGATGTTGATGTCAACCCTTCAAAGTGCGCGCGCTGAAATAAATTCTCGGTATTAAGACCAACCTGCAAGTCAGCATACTTCGTTTCCAACTGGAATCCCTCGCCGCCGACCAGGAGAGACACGCCGCAGACCTGCACAGGCACACCGCTGTGCTGGCCGTCTCGAAGATGAGCGAATCTGAGCGCTTGGTGCGTCAAACGCGAGATGTGTTTTAACTTTAATTGATGAGTTACCTCCGGCAGCAGCTCCTCGCACAGATACGCGGTAAGGTGCTGTGTTTGACTTGGGTCGGGATCTGACGACGTCTATGATCTAGGGGACGTCTATATAGGGAAGCATGCGGCTATGTGGACGGCGTCTTTTTTTTTTTAGACCAGAGTCGTCCGGATTAGGGATGCTTTAGTGGGCTGGGACGTGCCACCTCCTCGCTGTCAGCAGCGCGGCACTGCGACAGCTTCAGACCTTCTGCCGACTCCACGTTCAGTAACCCATAATGTTGTATGCCAGTGGTTCCCGACGCATGCACTCTGCTGCGCTCCACGTGAGATTGCCTCGACCCAGAAATCGTTGATAAATCGAACAGAGAACGTCAGCGCTGTGCATATCTAGTCTCGATTTCTAGGTTACACAGGTTAGTAGCGTCTGGTCGTAGAGAAGTCGATGCACATTTGAGGCAGCACGAGCAATTTCATCAACGACTCGGTGGCGGTAGACTTGCAGTCACTCACATGTGAACTCAGGAGCTGACGTCTGTTTTTTTGTTTCCTCCGTTTATGAGAAGGAATTCGAACGCCTTCGCGGCTTTGCCAACACACCAACACTTGTGACCTTTCGGGCGATGGTCCGGAAAGGGAAGTTAAATTGCCGAAAAGGATGATGCTAAACAGAAGCGGCCATCGAAGCGACCACTCCCAGCGTCTCGATTCACTGTGCTTGCGTGGCGACCCCATAGGCTCCTAGCTACACAGATCTTTTCTTTTAAATTCTAGCTGGGAGGATCTGTCCAGCTCAGGGTGGGTTGGTGTAGGCCTGCCGGGTCGGTTGGAACTCGGTTGAAAGCATATGTCGGAAAAAAGCTATTTCGCTTGCAACGGCCTGGTTCAGCTTGTGACCTTGGGACGGCCTGCGAGTGCTTCGAAGGCGTGGCTGAAGAACTTGAAACCAGTCTCGAGCCGTTTGAAGACATGATGTAAGTTTCAAGGCGTCCCATGCCGTTCCAAGGTATGTGTCGCAGAGACAATTTTTTTTGAAGTGAAAAAGGTAGAACAAGTGGGAACAAAATTAATCTATGTTGTGCACTCGCAGATACATGTCCTCGTCAATACAATCAATAATGTAATACATATCGTCTTTCCCACCAAATATTGGAGAGAGCAGTGCACCGCGAACGATGTGCTCTAGCGCAATAAAGTGGACGAGTAGTTAAAATTGTCGCGTGCGCGACGGAGAGCTTCTCGCTCGGGTTCGGAGTCGGAGACGTGAGTCGTGTCCGAGCGAAGAAGAGGCATTGAGTGGGCTGAGTTGCGGCGGCGAGTGTAGCGACATCATCACCAAAAGTGGGAGTTCTTTGTAAGCCTGTGTGAACTCCGTCTGCTTGGTGCCCCTCTGCAAGGGTATACAAAGCCTCAAAATGGTATATAATGTGGCTGACAGGTATTTTACATATTCGCGAAGTAAAAAATGGGTTTCTGGAACATTGCAATCTTCTGTATTGCTGCTACGGTCTTTGTATCCCTTGTATCATCTTTTCGTTGACTTTGTATTGCCTTGTACCCCATACATCAACCTTTTACACTGTTTGCAGAGTGGTTAAACAGTATGTGTCGTCTTTCCATAACATTCGCTGTCTCACCTACAGTATGCTTCTCGGCGCATCGTTGCCGCGGTATTCTACTGTAGCATTTCGACCGAGTGTTCACCCCATGTTACGCGTTACGCAAGGTGTTCATTTTTACAAGTGTTCATTTCTCGGCAATCACGGCAAAATTACCATAAAAGGCAATCCGGTGTTTGCCGGAAGAGAAATTTTGCCTCTTTTTAGCCTATTTGAGCCTCAAAATCTGAATGTTACCGTTACGAATGTCGCAAGTGTTCAGTTCAGAGGTCCCCGTTACGCGTTACGTGAACACTCGGTCGAAATGCTACAGTACGGTAGTGCACCGTTTCCGCGGCGACCGTCGTATGCATCTACTTACACCGCGTCTACGCGTCAACGTTGGACTCGCACTTTGTGAGACTTGCGAGGCAGTTGTGGTTGAGTGTTGATTGAAGCCCTCAATCGCGAGCCATGGGTGTGCTACTATATCTGCAACGTCGAGAGAGACAAGTTCCGGAACTTCCAAGGCGCCGTCATTGCGATCGCGCGGATCAAAGGATGAAACCATCAGCGCACGTGAACGGAAATCAAGGCGGTTGGGTTTGATGGCGATTCATGCCCTTCTTCCTTTCCTTCCACCATCTCCCCGCGTCCCTGCCTCCCTTTTCCCTGCCTCCCCTCAAACCCACTCTCGGAATGAGCACCAAATCAACCCAACACGATAGGACTCTCAAACACATATCGTCAAGAAGCTCACTCCCGCCGCTGCCGGTGCTTATCTTCGACGTCTTTCTCTATCTACTGTGCAAGTCGCAAGTCGTTCAAGGCCATATCAAGCTGCATCAAACCTCTCAAGGCTCAGTCTCGATATCGTGCCTCATCGTGTGCAAGCTAAATCAAGCATCTCAATACTCAAGTGTTGCTATTATCAAGATCCGTAGCGCTCAAGAAATCCTTCAAGTTGACAGATTCACCCGAAGACTTCAAGCTTCAAGTCACTTCTGCTCAGAACCTGTCCTCCTTTCCCCAAACCTCTCCTCCATCCCTTTGAAAGTTAAATGGATCATGCCTTCTACGCTTGTGATGAACCATACCTCGTCCTCCGTGCTTTCCCTTTTGGTTCTGCTCCATCCCTGTCGATTATCCACCCTGCGCTGCACTCGCGACGTAGGTATTCCATGTCCCATGCCGACCGCATGTGGAGGATTGAATAGATATATTTTCGGGCACAGTGCAATTGATTTTTTTGTCCTATAGAGCTTTGGAGTGATTTCAGAACTACAGCACCGTGTTGTGAACTTTACAACACCGCGAATGGCAGCCCAAAATTGAAACAATATATGGAAACACACACAGTAGATGAAGGCTTTGCGAAGCTTTTCGGCATCTTCGTAAAAAAATAGTTCCGGCCTAAACCTGTTTGAGCGGCCACAAAGCAGACATACCTTTGCAAAGCTTTTATCACTTTTTGGACGTTTGCGAGGCCTTACAAGGCTTTACATATTTCTCCCGCTTTTGGTGATGATCTGGGTCACAGTGGAGCTATGATGTCATCAGCGCATTATATCAAACGACGGTCTGTGACTCTGTGACGAAACCTCTCTTGCGCTCGTACCACCACGATCCCCTCTTCACCGTCTTCACTAACACAGGTATGTGTCTCTCGGTTGCGGCCAGTGCCGACTGGCGTTGTTTCTTACTGCGCCGACGCAGGTACGTTGTATAGCTCCAATTCACACCACACCACACTCATTCGAGTTCGCCTACTTTTAGGGTCGAGTTCACCGCGCACAGAGGTATATGTGCATCCTATCTAACCGGCATTCTCTAATGCATCGTCTCCAGGGCTTGAATTGCATTCTTCGCTACAAATCATCTTCTAAGTGCGTTCTACATGTTCGTCCTCGCATACTGCTAACCCAATTCACAAGTCTAGAATTGATTTACTTGGTCGCTCGCTAATTACAATTAGAAGTCGTAGTTTTACTTGATCAATATATTGATTTTGAAGATTTTTTGGAGCGATTCAATATGAATTCAAGCAAGTATCTGCCCAAGGCTATCGAGCGCAGCGGCGCGGGGTTGTGGAGCCTTCATGGGCCCTGGGACATCGGCTGTCACCCAAGAGCCTTGGGAGATTCTGGGAGTCACGGCGTGTCTTGGAAGAGCTTACGGATTTCCAACCTATGTGCTGCAAGCCAGCTAAAACCATATGACCTTGCGGTGTCTTGAGACGTGTCCCAGGACGTTTGAAGCTCACCAGGATTTTTCCGACATAATTATCAATGCGCGCTGCGGCCGATGCTGTTGATTCTTGAGATTTCGATCTCGAGAATCGGCAGTTTTGCTCTCGATACAAAGAAGCTGGCACCAGACTGCTAACGCCTCGGTGGTGTCCACAGACCTTCGTCTTTCTATGTAATGAGTGTAGGAACCGACTGTTCGAACCGAGCCCGAGTCTTCGCTACTGCATGTTTGAACCTTTTTCTTTGTTTTAACTTTACTTGTTTCATAGTCGGATGGCCATGTGGCAATAATCCCGACCGCGGCCTGTGCTGTCTTGTTTCGACGACTGCAACAAGTTGAACTTGAATCTGCGGGCGGGCGCAGCTAGTAGCTTCTGACTGATTGGAGCTGTTGTAATTTGTCTGAGATATTTGACACAGCGATACCGATTTCAACGACTCGGTGGCGGCAGGTTGACAATGATGAAGCAGTCACACACATGTGATCACACCGGGGAGAAAGATTGACGCACTAAGAATTCTACTGCCTTTAACGCACCTGTTCGGCAGTTGTGTGTGACGTGTCACAAAGGCCTTTCGCACCCACGTTTCTCCATACAAGCCACTGCTAGGGCCCTTGCTGCCTAGACCCTTCGTGACATGTCACACACATGTGCCAACCGCATGCGTTAAAGGCAGTACGTTTCCAGGTGCGTCATTCTTTCTCCCCGGTGTGATTGTGGACACTCCAGCTGGAGCCGACGTCTATTTGAATCAGGCTGAGTCAATGTCAGGTCGCAGAGGCTGTTTTTTTTTTGCTTTCCCGTTTATGAGAAAGAAGGCCTTCGCGGCGTCTTCGCCAACACTTGTGTTGTTTTGGCTACTTAGGGGCAAACGTCCGGAAAGGGAAGTAACACGACCAACGCGAATGTCTATGTCGACTTGGTAGATCTCGCTTTGACCGGGACATTTTTCCCTTGTTTTACCCCACTGGCAGAAAATTTCGCAGTGAACTACCACTCTCTCGGCTCTCAAGTCAAAATGAGCCGCGAACTCAGCTCCTCGCATCCACTGACGGAAGAACTGACCAGTCTTCACGCATCAGCGTTTTGACAAATCCCTTGTGACTTGTTTGGCCTTGTGAGCTTGCTGACAAGCTCACAAGGTCAAAATGCGAAAATTACCCCTCCGACAAGGGAAATGTAAGTCTTCTAAAATATATGGATGACTCCTCCTCCGATGTCTCATAACTGTGCCATACCAAAAATTGACAATTCACTTTGATTTATTGAAAATTAAGCCTCCTCCCGGAGTCGAACTAGTGACCTTGGAGAAATCTAAAGATGGTTTGTGGGCTTGCCAACTTGGCGCCTTTTTCGCCCTTTTTTGGCCTTTTTCGGGCTTGTACAAGCTCACAAGCAATCTGTCAAAAGTCTGATGCGCGCCCGTCGACCGTTTCCAGGTTCATTCATCCATCTTTTTTCAATTTTCTAACGCTAATCACCAAAAACGCAGAAAGAATCCCACTCGTCCGCCATAAAACTACAACGCCACGCGCTCTCCACCTCCGCCGACTCCGCGCGCACGGCAGACCTCGAGGCGGACCTGCCACCGAGCTCGCTGTCCTGCGCGCCCACACCCCCAACGACAAGGACAAAGACATTGTCGCCGAGCTGACCCTCTCCCTGCGCCGCCTCAGCTCGAAGCTCTCCCACACCGATGCGGCGCTCGCCGAGCACAGCGCCCTCCACTGCTGCGCCCGCGCGCGCGGAGGAGGGCCGCCAGCGCGAGGTGGCGATGCAGCGCGCGCTCGTGCAGGCAGGCAGGAGACGTGGCTCACGGCCAGTGCCGTGCGTACCCATCGTGCGTTCGTGCGGGGCGTTCGTGCGGGATCTCGATGACCGGGCGCGGGGACGGGGGAGCGACGGCGGTGGCGGGCTCTTGACCGTGACTGGAAGGATTCGGAGGATCCCCCAGAACGGGCCGGGGGCGGGAGGGGGAGATGCAGACCCAAACCTAAACGCAGGAGGCGAAGGTGTACGAGAAGGCGGGGATGAGCTTGAGCTTGACGTTCCAGCGCTCGCCTCGATCACGCACGCGAATACGACGGTTTCTGGGCTTCTCTCGCCTCCGCTTCTCCGTCCACGCTGGATTCCTCCCAAGTCCACGCACAGGCGGTCGAGCCGCTGAGGGTCCAGCACGGCGCCAAGTCCGCGCGGCCTTCGCTACGCGACATCTCTGTACCCCGTCTGAGGGAACGCGAAGCAGGACGGCGGGGCCCGGTGCTGTCGAGGTGCGCGAGGCTGTCGGGTCGGGTCGAGGGGCCTTGGTCGCCTTACACTTGTGATGTCTCCCTGCGAGCCATCAGATCCGGCCCTAGTCGAGTAGGCCTGCTGGAAGCAACACACGATCACGTCGGCGGGCGGCGCGCGTATGTCGGTATGCAGATATCACTCACCTTTTCCCTTCTCCTGTTGGGTTTCTCTCGGAACGTCTCGAAGACGTGCACCGCATGTTAACAGCTTTTCAGACGATGACGGGGAGAAATTACGGATGTCATCAGCCTCCGTGGTGGTTTATCCCGCTGAGTTCAATACTATCTCGTTCTGTCCATTCCGACGCTGGTGTTGTCTCGATTGTGTTTGCATTGTAATATCACTTTTCATTTTCCATCAGAACTTCTCGAAAACGTGCACTGGCACTTTTTTACAGCTTTCGTGCGGGGGAAGCGCTGAAGCCTGTGCCTCGTGGGATCCTACAGCAACACAGGCGTCTCTTCTTCCTCCTTCCTCCGCTTGCCTTCCGTTTGCTGCTCGTAGCTTCCTTTGCCATGCCTTCGGGACTGCGTCGTACCCGCTCCACTAGAATCACCTCGGACGCTTTCGCCGCAACAACGGTCACTCTCAGAGCAATCCAAGCATCTACGGACGCCTTTCCGCCTCTCAAATCAGCTGTATCTGCCGTTTTAGTGGTCTTGGAGCTGAGCGAGGTGAGCTTCGACTCCAGCATGTTTTTAAGGTGCTTGGCTCACGGACGACCCGTTCAGAAAGCCAAGTCGAATAAGAAGGGATGCGAGCACATCGCAAAGCGCTCTGCGCAACTGGTGCAGGATATTTGGGGACAGACGAAGGATTTCGATGACGCAATACCGTTGGAGGCGAAGGAGAGCATTGTTCAGATCGAGAAGTATGTCCGTTCATATATAATGATGGATGTTAAGTATTGACCTGACTTGCAGGCTAGTCGAAGAGATTAAGACATTCCTTGAAGAACTTCGCAAGGAGAACCTTTTCCAACGTTTTGTGGCTCGCGCAGATCGTAACAAAAGTGAAGTCGACAAGATTATTGGACGAAGCAATGGCGCATTTCAGTGTACTCCTCGATGCCCACCCTTCTTCCAAGTGCGCTGAAATAAATTTTGGTGTCAAGATCAACCTGGAATTAAGCATACATCGGTTACATCTAGAATCCGCCGCTGCCGACCACGAGACGCACACCGCTGTGCTGGACGTCTCGAAGATGAGCGAAGCCGAGCGTTTGGTGCGTCAAACACGAATGTGCTCTGACTTCTAATTGACGAGCTACGTCTGGCAGCAGCTCCTTACACAGATACGCAATAAAGTGTATGATCTAGGGAAGGTCCATATGGGGACACATGTGGCAATATGGACAGCGTCTTTGCTTTTGAGACCTTGAGAGGATAAGCCCCAGCAACCCCAACCCCTTCCCCTTGACAGCTTGACAGCTTCACTGTCTCCGAAGCTCGATTTCCGCATCCCCTTTCGTACATTTCCTTCTATTGTATTTATTCCTTTTCCACGTACGCGCATTCCTACTCGATTCCTACTTACGCCGTTGCTATGCTAGCTGACTTCTCTTTGTATTGCTCGTTGCTAGCATGCTCGTCGTCCGAAAGTATTGAATCTTTCGAATATCAACCCTTGTATGTCCTCCCGTCTTCTCTGCCATTCGCCTGTAAGCTTCACAGCTTTGCCTATCATTTCCCGGTTTTGGTCATTCTGCTGTTCGACTTATCACTTCTGTGCGACTGCGATCTGCTGAGTCCGCGCTGACGTATCCAGTGTTCGGACCGAAGCGGAGCGAAGACCAATCTTGTTTAGAAATGTATTTGCTTCGAATCGTACCTCTGTCAATAGATGGTGAGACTTTGAAGGGGGCCGTAAAGGCCATCGAACTTCGAAATCAAACTACTACTTCCACAGCTCTCAGTGCGCCTGTTCAAGCCAAGCCTGAGCCTTCAAGCTTCACTCACTGCATGTTCAAACCAATTTTTGGCTTTATGCTTTCTGATTGGATGGGGCGTAATATTCACGACTGTTGGAAGTTGCGACTACAGACTGGTTAATTGGTTATAATCGCAACTTCCAACAACGACCGCGGCCTTCGACGACTGTAATGCAACGAGTTGAACTTGAATCTGGCTGGATCAGGTGAATTAGGGAGTCGGTGAACGGTACGAATCCTTATCAGTTCTATATTCGATATTCGGACTGATAAACAGTGACATGGGGTAGGCAATCTGGATTGTTCTAATTCGTGTCAGAGACATACAATGGTTTGTTTCTTTTACTTGCGCGAGTGCGCCATCCTGAGTCGAGTAGATGCCAAGAGCCGGACCAGTCCGCCGAGATCTCGATTGCTGAGTTTTGCACTTGTGTTCGTGGACCTTGGTTGTGGCATACTGTATGAATTTGGCTTCAACATCTAACAATAGCATGCCAACGGCCTTCCTCAGTATCAACTTCACTGTTCTCTGAAAAATGCCGAGCGCAGCAAAACTGGTTAAAAGATAGCATCTATCCGCTTGAAAGTCGTCGTGCAGATAAGCCTACAAAGATAATTCATCAACGAACTCTGACTTGGTAAGTATATTCCGATCCAGGGCATTCAACATTTGGTGCGGTTCATTTTTAACGGCTTTGCAACCGTGGGAGTGTTCGCTGATCTCGGCAAACGACAACCGCAGAGGGCTCGACTTTCGTTCCACAACTACATAATACTGTGTGGCGCGTCCCAGAACATGCACTCTGCCGTGCCATACGCGAGATTGCGTCAAGCTTGAGGTTCGGCTCCTTAATGAATCGAACAGAGAACGTCAACTAGTGAACAGTTTTGAACAGTCTTCATTTTTGGTTCGTAGCTTCATCCGGCGGTCCCTGTTGTCTGAGGATTTGATCCCTATTTGAGGCAGCATTCCCGACAACGACTCACTGGCGCCAGACTTCGAGTTCAAGTCTATGCAATCATTCACGTGTGGACTGAAGCGGACGCCTCATCAGGAAAAAGCCAAATGGCTATGGGCTGCCACATAGACCTGCATAGACGTCATAGACGCCATAGATGCCATAGCAACGTTGCTATGGCGTCTATGAGTGTCTATGTAGGTCTATGTAACTGCCCATAGAGCCCATACTGTACTATTTCGGTCAATTCTCACAGCCTGTGACCTGTGACCGGCCGATTCGAACCTGAGATTTCGAAAATGGGCTGACGGGGCTGTGACACCTAAAAAAAAATCGAAAATGCTCGATAACTGATGGCAAACAATACCTCTTCCTTGTGGATACTTTGACCCATGCCCCTGAGTGCAGGGCAGAATTTTTGAGAATGCTGCTGTACACTGAACGAAATTCAGTTTGTGAGCTGAAAAACAGTGGTATTGACAAGGTGTTGAGGTGAATTGAGCTTGGAAGAGGTAGATTCAACTGTATTAGGTATGAAGAAGTGGATTGAGCAATATTTTGACACAAAATAGGTGTGCGAGCAGAAAATGGATTTTTTGAGCAATTTCCGCTAATTTTGTGACTTCTTTAGCATATTCAAAAATCCTGCCGGTGACCGTGACTTTTCGAAAAAAATTCGCAAATTTCCGGCCCTGTGACGCGTGACACGAGAATTGACCGAAATAGTACAGTAGCCATTTGACTTTTTCCTGATGCTGTTCAACGCGGGCTCAGTCTCTGTACAGGAAGTTCAATTTTTTTCCGTTTCGCCCGTTTATTATCGAAGGCCTTCGCGAGGCTTCGCCAAGGCTTATAAGTAACTTGGGGCGAATCGGGCGATCGTCCGGAAAGGGAAGTTGAATTGCCGAAAAGGACAATGGCAAACACGACCAACGCGAATGTCCACGTAGATCTCGCTTTGACCGGAGACGACATCGATTTCCTCGTGCTTAACTTTCGCTCAACGACTTCGTAGTTCGCGAAGAACTATCACTCTTCTGGCTCTTAGGTCACCAGGACCAGCGCCCACGTAGATCTCGCTTTGAGTCTTTGACTGGGACTCCGGGAGGTTTAAAATTTTACCACATCGACTTCTGTGTCACTCGTCGATTTCGCGGAGACTTGCTTTCGCTTTTTGGACGATTTTTTAAGTCTCAGGTCGCCATGACCCCCGAACTGAGCTCCTCGAATCCTCTAGCGGAAGAACTGACGAGTCTACGTGCCCTCGTCGACCGTTTCCAGGTCCATTCCCTCTTCTCTCAATTTTCTAAATAATGCTAACCACAAAAACGCAGACAGAAGCCCACTCGTCCGCCATAAAACTACAACGTCACGCGCTCTCCACCTCCGCCGACTCCGCGCGCGTCGCAGACCTGGAGGCGGAGAACCGCCTCCTCACCACTGAGCTCGCTGTTCTGCGCGCCAATCCCGAGAACACCTACAATGAAAAGGACACAGTCGCCGAGCTGACCCTCTCCCTGCGCCGCCTCAACGCGAAGCTTTCCCTCACCGAGACCGCGCTCGCGGAACACACCCGCGCGCTGGCGGAGAGCACCGCGCGCGCAGCACAGCAGCGGCACGCCGCCGACGAAGCGTATGCGCTCGCGGCGCGCCTGCGCGGGCGCGAGGAGGAGGGGAGGCAGCGCGAGGCGGCGATGCAGCGCGCGCTCGTGCAGGCAAGGGAGGAGACGCGGTTGACGGACGGGGTGGTAAGGGAGTATGCGGCGCTCGTGCGGAACCTCGACGATCGTGCGCGGAGAAGGGGGAGTGACGTGGAACTGGCTATAGACGGTGGGAGCACGCCGACGCTCGTGGCCGTCGACCCCGACCCCGAATCGCATTTGGAGGACGGGAAGACGCAGCTCGCGGCGCTCGTGCAGACCTTCGGCCACGAAAACGACGCGCTCGCCGCGCGCGTCGAGACCCTCGAAGCCGAGCGCGAGGTCGCGCAGGCGCAGCTCGCAGCCGCGAACACGCTCATCGCAGAACTGGGCGACGAGCTCGCGCGGGCCAAGTTTGAGAGGGAGCAGGCAAGGGTGGACGATCGGAGCGCGGCGGGGATGGTTGAGCGGTATATGTGCGTCCCCTCCTTTTTTAGTTTTTGTTTGGTGCCATTTTCTTTTGGTGCCATTTCCTTTCGTTTCGTTTCTTTGCTTGGTGGTGCAAATAGCTACTGAGTGAGTATTTATAGGCGATTCACACAGCAAACGACGACCGCGCTGCATGCGTCTCTTAAGGCGTTGCGCGCACGACACGCCGCGACGCTGGAGACGCTGCATGCGACTGTGGCGCGTTTGACCGAGAAGTTGGGGGTTGCGGAGAGGGAGGTGGGTCGCGTTCCCTGCTTCTGCCCTATATCTTTTTACCCCGCTCTCTACCGACGCGCTTTCCCGTTTTGTTCTCCTCCCTCGACACCACGTCTCTCCACTCCACCGATCTTATTCTTTCTATTTCGTATCCCCTCCCATCCCATCTCACTTATTCCTTCCTTCCTTCCGTCCCGTCCCACTCATTCACTCCCTCCCTCCCTCGCTCGTTCCCTCGCCCCCCTCCTTTTCCTTCCTATCTTTCGACGCCTACCTCTCGCCGCCGCGTCTGCTTCGTGTCCCTTCCTCCCTCCCTTCTCACCCACTCCTTCGCTCACTCACTCGCTTACTCACCCTTTTCATCCCACACGCCTCGCTCCCCTTCCGCCCTTCTAACTCACCCCCTCCTACGCTCACCCCCTCCCCTCCCTCGCTCGCTCACTTGCACCGCTCCGCATCGTACCGCTCCCCTTCGTTTTATATTTCTACTTCTATTTCTGATTCTAATTCCATTTCTCGACGCCCACCCTACCTATTAACTCCCTCCCTTACTTACCCGCTCACTTGCCTCCTCCCTTTTATCTTTCTGTTCCTCGACGCCTCCTCGTTCGTCTCATTTCGCCCCGCTGTCCCTCCCTCTCTATTCCTTCATTGATGTTATTTCTATACCTATTCCGTATTTCCTCCCCTTCCACCTCGCTCACTCCCTCCCTTCCTCGCTCGCTCACTCTCCACCCCTTCCACTCCCTCATTCCCTTACTCCCTCGCTCATCCCTTCCTTTTTCTGGTTCTCTCTTTCGACGCCCACCCCTCGCCGTCCCGCCCACTTCGTCCCACCCCGTCTCGTCTCTCCCTCGCCTTCCTTCCCACTTCCCTTTTCATTTCTTCGATCTTATTCTCCCTCTTCCCTCCCTCGCTCCGTCCCTCACCCACCCACTCATTCCCTCGCTCCCCCTTCCGTTTTCTGCTTTTATTTCTGATTCTATTTCCCATTCCCATCCATTTCTGATTCCCCATCACTCACTCCCTCAATCCCTCGCTCCCTCCGTTTTCTGATTCTGATTCTCGACGTCCTCTCCATTCGATGTCGTCATCTCGTCTCGTCTCCCTCCTTCCTTCCCTCCCTCCTTCGCTCACTCGCACCCAGCCCATCCTTCGCTCACTCATCGCTCGCTCACCCTTCACCACCTTGCCCTCCCTTACCATCGCCCGCTCCGGTTTCCGTTCCCTTCTTCGTTTTCCGATTCTAACTTTGATTCTGCTTTAATCCTATTTCTCGACGCGCTTGCACTTTATTTGCTCTCTTCTCTTCCCCCCTCTCCTCCCGCTACCTTGCATGTCTCGTTATCACCCTCACCACCGCCCGCAACGCACCTACCCGCACCTTTCTCGCCCACCGCTTCCCATCTCCCCTCTGTTTTCCTTTTCATTTCCAATCCCATTTGCTATTTCTCATTCTGATCCCTTCCCCTTCTCACCTACCCATTTCTACAGACATCAACCCTCCGCACCGCCCTCGACGCCGCCGCGCTCGACGTCCTCCGCGAGAGCGTCGCGAGGCGCCGCGAGGTCGCGCTGCGCGTGCGGATGGTTGGGCGGGAGGAGCGCGTAAGGCGGGCGTTGGGGGCGGCGGTGCGTCGTCATCACCGCGACGAGCGTCATGGAGGCGCGGTGGGGGAGGGAGGAGAGGATAGTAGGCTGAGGGAAGACGTGCGGGGTGTGTTAAGAATGCTGGACGCGGATATCTCTTCCTCGTCTTCTGTGCTTTCTGAAGACCACAACGACGAAGGCAAGGATGAAGGCAAGGACGACCACGGCAGCCAAGCGCGGATAAGCGTCCTGGAGGGTGCGGTGCAGGAGTTGGTACGGGAGTTGGAGGGGGAGGTGGGGAGGAGGGTTGGTGGGGCGAGGGCGGGTTTGCCTCTTGAGTGGGAGGATTCCTCGCGCGCGCAGGCCGTGGAGAAGGAGCCCGAGTCCGCCCACCCAGTCAAGAACGAGACCGTCGAGAATGAGACCGCCCAGATCGCCCAGCCCATCCAGGTCGTTGAGATGGAGCCCCAGCCTGCTGAGAAGCTGGGCCCAGAGGGGATGGGAGACGGAGAGGCAGCCGTGGACGCAGAGGCAGAGGCAGGAGAAGGGGAGGGAGGCGAAAGGAAGACGCGTGCGGGGGGAGATGGAGGGCAAGCATACGTCGAAGGAGTAGAAGCAGACACAGATGCAGGGAAGACGGGAGAGGGGCGAGTACATGTCGAAGAAGGAGAGGCAGAAGACACAGACGCAGGGGGTGCACGAGAAGGAGGAGACGAGGATGAGCTTCAGCTTGAGCTTGAGCTTGGTGCACGCAGCAAATTCGAAGCACCGTCGCTCGTTCCAGACACGCCCGTGGACGAGGACATGGGTGCGCCCTTGGACTCGAACTCGGACCCAGAGCAGAAAGATACGCCAGACGTGGAAGGCGACGCTCCCTCCGCTCCTGTCCTCGCCCCCATTGCGTTTCCTGCTTCAGATGCCGACGCGGACTCGACGCCACGCCAGCTGTTCTCTTTACCTCCTGCATTCGCCCTCGCCCCCATTGCGTTTCCTGCTTCGGAAGCGGACGCGGACTCGACGCCCCGCCCACCTCCCGCACCCGCACCTGCCGTTACGGCACAACCCGCCTCGGGCTCGGACGCGGACTCGGCCCAATCCACACTCGCACCCGCACTCACCAACGGCCGCACCACCGCACCTGCACCCACCAAGGGCACACCCGGCACCGCACCCGCACCCGCACCCACCACCGCACCTGCACCCACCAACGCCCGCGCACACCCACTCCTCGCAGATCTCGCCGCCGCCAGCACGCGCTATGCCGCGCTCCAAGCCGCGTTCCGCGAGTGCCACCTCGCGCTGCAAGACCTGCGCGCTGAGCTCGAGTCTGGCCGACCGCCACCAACGCACACCCTCACCCCTACCCCGCACACCCCGCCTCATACTTCGCCAACGCACACCACCCCGCCGCGCGACGTGCTCCGCCTCGCGGTGGAGCGGCTATACGACTGGACGGAGGACGCGCGCGTGGAGCTGGAGATACGGGTTGCGGATGGGCGGGTGCTTGTGCGTGGGTGGGAGGCGATTGGGGCGTTGGAGTTGGCGTCGGGTGGGGGCCAACTCGAAGGCGAACCGGAAGAAGGAGGAGGGGGTGTAGAAGACGTACGCCGCCACCTCGCGCGCGACGCCGAGGCACAAGCGGGGTTCCGGAGCAAGTTGGACGATGTCGAGCATGATATTGCGGTTTTGAAGCGCGTCGTGTATGCGCCTCTCCTAGAGGACGCCGGCCCTTCTTCCTCGCAGGCGCCCGTGTCGCCGCCCGCACTGGTAAAGGCGGAGGGGTGGGCGAAGGCGTGGTTGGGCGGGGGTGGTGCAAGGGCGAACGGGAACGGGAGCGGGACGAGGACACCGCCGTCGCCGGGGTGGGACAGCGCGCCGACGACGTTTGGGAGCGTGATGACGAGTCCGAGAGTCAGGCGGTCGGCGTCTTCGTCTTCGTTTGCGGCGCGCCACGGAAACGGGGAAGGGAACCCATTCGAGAGCCTAGGCCTGCGCGTGCCGATGCCTGCGTATGTGCATGTCCCGCAGCAGCAGCAGCCAGCGACGCCGAGGCAGCGCACGATTTCGGGGGTGTATATGCTGGGGCTTGGGCTGGGTGTTGGTGCTGGGCAGTCGCCGCAACGGGGCCAGGGCACTGGGAGGAGACCGAGTGGGTTGGGGTTGGGGGTGCCGCCACCGCCGCCGCCGCTGCCTCGGGGGGACGAAGGGGATGGGGATGTTGAGTAGGGTGGTTTATTGGTAAGTATCTTTTGGTGCGGATAGACCTGGATAATGGTTAGCTATATATCGATGGCCGAGGGCTCGAGTTGATAGATACTTAGAAGTTAAAGTTCTGACAGTCGGGGGGTTCGGGAAATATAGGTAGAGCGCTCGAATTACGGATTTCGGAGCCTTTATTCAACGTTTCGAGTTAAGGTGGTCAAAGCGGATGCCGTGGTATGCCGTGAGTCAAACAAACCACCACAAGGATTTTTTCATGCCCCTTTTCTTCACGACATCGTCCTGCAGCGCTGAAGGGACCAGAACCCATGCATCGCTGTCTAGAGATCCCTGAAGTAGTTTCCTGGATATGCTGTATCATAAAAGACCACAGAGAAGCCTTCTCCGAATCGGAGGCCTTGGCGACTCTTGCTGCCTTGGCGAGAACTTGCAAAATGTTGAGCAGTCCGGCTCTAGATATCTTGTGGAGAGACAGCCCGAGCCTCGCCAACATCCTCCGCTGTATGCCCGATGATCTTTGGAGCGGGCTTGAGACGGTAGGTGTGTCAACTCGAAAGACTGTGTCGCCTAATATTGTCGGCTAGGGAGACTTCCACTTACGCAGACCCGCTGTGAATAGTGATTGGGAGCGGCTATTAGTGTACTCTCATCGAGTCAGATTATTTGGCTTCAGCGATAAACGCCGTGGTTCATCGGAGTCTTTGAACACATTGCGGGTGTGTTTCCCTGGCCAACACTTGTTCCCCAATATCCAAAAGCTTGTGTGGTCTGTGGACAACCCTGACGAATTCCCACACGTTTCTTTGTTTCTTGGGCCCAGGCTGACGACTTTGTTGCTTGGATCCTTCTCGACAACTGCACACCTATCATTCCTGGCGACTGTGGTGACGCAATGTCCTTCGCTGGCAGAGGTCCACCTCAAATTCTATGACCCCACTATTGGGCGAGTTGACCAGCTTCGGACCCTCTCTTGCTTCGTGCAAGGTTTACGCCTTCTGAAGACCCTCAGTGTCCCATCCCTCGACCTCGCGACATTGCATTACATCGCGCGACTGCCGGGATTTGTCTCGTTGACGCTCACTAGCCAAATTCCCCTCTCAATTGCCGGTTCTTCTACCAGCCCATCCGGTGATCCTCTTTTCACCACCCTAAAGTCGCTCAACTTGGGGCCCAGCATCGACGTGTGCAGCGAGATGATTACGTTATTGGGGGATGCGCCTATCGTAAACATCCATATGCCCTTTATCTCAAACACGTCTAGCGCAATCGCCCAATTCTACGTCACCCTCGCGGCTAGCTGCTCACATAGTTCTCTGTCGGTATTGCAGCTGGGGCACACCGTTCAGAGGCGGCTCCGTGGCACTTCCCCAGCAGACCAGATCAGTGGCTCCCAGATGCGACCACTCTTCTCATTCTCCAATATCACGTCCATCACGCTCGCCGCACCAGGCTTCGACCTCGACGACGCCACGATCGCAGACATGGCACGTGCATGGCCACGGATCGAGAAACTCGAGCTTATTCCAGGGGACCTCACCGTCATCTCTTCCACTTGCACTCTCGGTGGTTTGCTACCCCTCGCGCGGCATTGCCCCAGGCTCTCAGCCCTGCAGCTCGCTCTCAATGCGACGGCAGTTCCGGACTTGCAATCGATGCACACGGAGAACGAGCGCGTCCGACAGTTGCATCTGGACACGCTACATATATTTTGCTCTCGCACTTCGGCACCCGTCGCCGTAGCGCTGTTCCTCTCAAGTGTTTTCCCCCGAGTACAACGGGTGACCTGTGACCATCCGGCCCATCGCAGAGAGTACGAGATGTGGAATGAGGTTAGTAGAGTGCTATCTACCCTCCATGCGGCGCGAGTGGATGAGGAGTATTGGGCGGCGCGAGCAAAAGATCCTTAGATGATAGCTTGTATACAGAGAGCATGTATCTTTACGAGCGAGTCCCAGCGACGTCGGGGTCTTGCATTCAACCAATTTCGCCGGGACTGTACTTGGAGAGTCCCGGAGGAGCAGGATGAAACTCGGGTTTCGAGAAATATATATAAGTACGAGCGCTCGAATTAATGGCGGATTTTGTGAACCACTGAGATGAACTTTGCTCGACGGCACTCCTGCCCTCATGGCAGGAATTTGAGACACACCAAATAAAGCAAAATTTCAGCTCGGACTGAAACGCACGCAGATACTGCCGTTCTCGGCCGGGAAATTCCGGACCAATCGGTTGCATGCCGCTTTGGAGCCGCACAAAGCCGATTGGTGCGGAAAATCCCGGCCGAAAGCGGCCGTATCAGCATGCATTTCAGTCGAGCTGAAATTTTGCTTTATTTGGTGTGAGATGGACTGCGGTGACGCGAACTCGAAATAAGTTTGGCAGGTCTGTCTGGAATTTGTGATCGTGGATTGACGCACGGCTCCCCCACAATGACATTGCCTTAAAAGGATAATCTCATCTTATCGGAGCACGTGTATCCTCGGGAACGGCTCTTTGGGTATCTAATATGCGTGTCTCCACCGCTTTTTAATGCCCAGACTGACGTCGTGGTTGTTATGACCGTCTCCGGGTCTGATGATGTGGCCGTGGGTTCGAACCCGCCCGCCACACCGTTGTAAAAATTATTTTTTCTTCTTTTACCCAGTACCACGCAGTGGGTTCTCGGCGAGTCGCGCGGTGCGCCGAAGTAGCGGTCAGCGTCAGGCGTCCGCACAACACAGTCACCGAAACAAACTCGGTATTGGATAACTGAAATACCAGGGCTTTTTCCCTCAAAGCATCATGCAGTGGCCCCCGCGGCAGGCGGACGCCCGAGGCTGTGGGCTCAGTAGCAAGCGCCCGTCAAGCGTCTGTCAAGAACCTGGGGGGTGCGCAGGAGTCTCTCCCGTGGTAAATAAAGCCTTACTGTAAGATTTGCTTGAAATTTACTCAGAAACACTATAAATTCTCAAAAATATTAAAATAAATCTCCATTGATACATCTAAATGTTCCATCAAGCCAAAGGAGGAGCACCGTTGCCCTCTCACAGCAAATACAATGAAAGCATCTTTGAAAAACACTTGTTCCAACTTTCATTGACGCGTCGCATGCTACACGTGATGGGAAAGTATCACGTGGCGTCATTGCGGGGGAGAGCAACGGGATTTTGATCGTGGGAATGAATAAGGATACAGTTTAGCGGGTCGGAACTGTAAACCCGACGCGCTACACATTCGCCTTGTTTACTTACATGTGACCGTGACATCACGAACTTACTTACTCTCTGCTTTGTACCACGACCACTCTCGAGATTATACAAGGATTCTATCTTATTTCGACCGACTTCTGTTTAGTGTTTCTAGCCGTGTAAACCACGGTGAGTTTCCACTTTTTTTAAGATAACAATCTCTCGTATCGCGCACATCGCGTTCCCATCGATCAACGGCGATCAAGAGATCCTCGTCGCCTTTTGCCTCCGTTTGCCTCCGTTATCCCCTCCAGGAAACGTACCGTACCCACCGTCCAACTCGCCGTTGTCTGACCGTACCCACCGTGCTCGAAACTGACTGAAAACTCAGCATTTGGTGGCCACGTCATCACACCGTACCGACCGATACCACAGACAGACCCAACAAGCTGTCTCGCACTCCATCAATCCCCACTCCCCTGCTCACGCGAGGCACCGCTAACTCGCGCGGCAAAGCTACGACGGGCAAAGGAAGAAATCCCCCACCGTCGCCGCCAGCAGGTTCCCCACCGTCGCCGCCAGCAGGTTCCCCACCGTCACCGCCGGCAAATTCCCCGCCTTCACCGTTGACTCCTCCGCCTAAGACTCCACCCCCACCACGCCGCATCGTCGTCAAAACCGATGTGCCACGATGTTTTTGTTTGGCATTAACATGCGCATGACCCATAAGAAGTCGAATGCCGGAAATAAGCAGAAATAAAGGTCAGGCGGCAATGAGTCACAAGGACTGCATCAATGAGTCAAAATTGCTTACTAAAAGTGGTGAGTCAATTGTGTTTATTGGTTAAAGTTGAGTCATTTGGGAGTGAGTCGTTTGGGCAAAAAGAGTCAGTTGGAAAGTGAGTCAGAAGGTGAGTCACTTTCAAGAATGACTCACCAGAGGGTTATAAAAGGAGAGAAGAATCGTAGATAGAACTTACTTTTGATCCCCACTTGTACTTCTGGGCTGTCAATCGATTTTTGTTTACACTTATTTGTGTGACCGCAAGTAAGTCAGAATCTAAGTAACGCACTACGCCGAAGCTCTCCGGAAGATTATACCGCCGATTGAAGCCATCTGCAGAATCATTACCGTCCGACTGCCGTTTTCGCTTACGTCAGCAGTATCCAATTTACGTTAAAGATCCCTGAAAAGGAAATCGTTGGGGCAATTTGAAAACTTGAGTGATCTTGCGAATAAAGCTATTTCCCAAGCATTCAAGGGAAACAAATTTTCCACTCCACATCATTGGAGCCCACCGCGAGGGGAAATAAACGCTCCAACTACCTGAATTTCCTATCTCGGAAACACCGAACCAGAATTGTATCCAATGACCCGCACCGCCGAAGCTAGTATTTCTCATGTATTCACGGATTGGGAAGAACGACAAAGATATGAAGCCTCTTTTCCAGACGAACAGTCTCGACAAGAGTTTGAAAGTAGGCATGGAGTTCCGTTAGGGCCTTTTTCAGATAGGCCTAGTGTCTGGGACTCTCCGCCCGAGGCAGGCCCATCGAAAAACCGGTCGAAGTCTGCTAAGAAGAAGGATAAAGGAAAAGGGAAAGCACCACCAGAGACTGCCCGAAATTATCATGACCCCGATGCGTCTGACTCCTCTTCGTCTACAGAATCGGATGTGAGTAGCCCCCCTTCGGATGCTCCGTCCTACACATACATACCCCCGCAGCCACCAACAAGTACTCAGACACCGCTTACAAATGCTCAGGTACCCAAACGGACAGTTCATGACATGCCGGTGCAAGGGGGAAAGGATGCACCGAAGAAGTTTCGGGGAAAATATACTGAAGTGCAAACCTTTATTGACCACTATGAGCGGTTGCTCAACAAGTGTCGGATTAGGAATGAACAAGAGAAATGCACTCACATTTTGAAGTATTGCTCTATTGATACACAATATGTGATACAGACCTTGGAGGGATATAGTCCACCCCGTTGGAGCCGTTTGAAGCGGGAGATACTTAAGCATTTTGACGCAGATAGGATGTACCAGAAATATAAGCCGGCAGACGTAGAACGTTTTGCTGCTCGACGATGTCACAAGCCTTGTTATAGCCTTACAAATTGGCGGAAATATTTTATCAAGTACAACACGATTGCAGGAGGACCTCTTACAAAAGGGTATTTGAGCAGAGAAGATTACAATGCTTACTTTTTCATAGGGATTCACCGTCCCCTGCGGCAGATTTTAGAAAATAGAATCTTACAAGCCAATCCATTCCGAGGAGATGCTGCGCAGTATACAGTTGCGGAAATAAACGCTGCTGCAGAATGGCATTTCCGACGTAACAAGTACGAGACCTTGATGGTACGAGCAGCGGATTGGGGGGAGGAGCCAGTAGAAGAAAATTCGGAAGAAGACTCAACAAGCGATTCGACAGGCAGTGACGCATCCGACTCTGACTATGAAGAATTTCGATTGAAGAGGAAGCAGAGAGCTAAAAAGAAAAGGGAGGAGAGGAAGAAAAAGAAACCAACCCCGAAGAAAAATAGTTCGAACAAAGAAACTCAACGATTCCAAGGAAACGAGGAGGAAGTAGCCTCTTTAATTCGTCAACTAGGAGCAATGCGTTTGGACGACCCAGAGTACGCACCAATATATTATAAAGTAATGGTGTTGGATCAGTCTGGATTAGCTGCGAAGTGCGTTAAAGTTCCCGAGATAAACAGAGGACCTGTGTATCGGGCTGAGCCATCTGCATTCCGCTCAGATCAAACATCCGGGCGCCAGACAGCAGGTCGCGATGGGGCAACAACCGGTCCTGCAACATATCCAAACAATATCCCCTTAGGAATGTCACCGCCTGCGAATGGAGAGCAGCCGGGGTGTTACGGGTGCCTAGGGCCGGGTCATAGGATTTCAGATTGCCCTAAGATTGCCGACTTGGTGTCTCGGAAAGTGGTGGTGTATGACGAACAAACACGCAAGTTGGTAATGGCCAACGGGCAATGGATACGAAGGCAGAATGGAGAATCGCTGGCGCAAGCAGCTGAACGAATCTCTGGAGCGACAGCACCAAGAGTAATGTTTGTAAGTTCAAAAGAAGATTATGAACGGCGCGATGCTGTAAAGAATTTTTACCTTACTAACACAGGTGAAAGCACGGACAGTAGCACAGAGGAAGGAACATCTATCACAGAGGAAGAAGAAACAGACGAAGAAGCATCATGGCAGGAAGTGTACTTGACCGCGCCGCAACTGGTAGAGATTGATTCCCCGCAAGTTCAAGCAGCAGAACGGACAGAAGCCAGCACTCGAAAAGCAAGGAAGCAAGTTTTCGATGGTGTATATGCGCCTCCCAGGCAGAATAGATCAAGACCCGGGGAAATTCGCGATATACAAACTGAACATATACCTGCTAAGGACTCACCACAAGCGAAAAACGCGCCAGCAGCATCACCGAAACCGTCGATGCAGACTGTGTCCGACAAGAGTCTCGAAAACCCAAAGAAGACGGCGATACGACCATCTACCCCTATACCGCCCCCCAATGTTTCGGAAATACGGCCCGTAGACGCAAGACGGGTACGGTTCGCGCCAGAAGAAGACTCTGATATGGAAGACGTTAGTAAATCAGAGAAGACTTCTAAGAAGGTTTCTGGAAAACAAACATCTTCAGAAGCAGAATCTCAGAAAGAAAAGGAAGAAAAGAACAAACCTATAGGGCGGCAATCGGAGTTGTCTAATACGGTAAGTAGACAAAGAGTCATGGATCGAATCCTTGATGTACAAATTCCCATGTCACTCCGAGAACTAATGGTGACTTCGAAAGAACTACGCACCGAATTTCAAGATTTAATCAAGGTAAAGAACGTCCGCGCCGTATTGATGGGAAGCTCTAGGAGTCATCCGGCATTGACGAATTTAGGATGGCCCAGGACCGACGGGATTTTGATTAAAATCGAAATGCAAACGAGCGGAAATACGGTTTGTGCAATCATTGACACAGGTTCTCAGTTGAATGTAGTACGATCTGACATTGCAGCCAAGAAAATTCAGCAAGCGGTAGATATGAGCCAAATTACCAATATGAATGACGCAAATGGAGGACAGGGACAACTGCAAGGGTGGATTAAGGATGTCCACTTCCATTGTGGAGATGCGAGAACAACGACAGATTTGTGGGTCTCGCAGAACGCTCCGTTTGCCTTGCTCTTGGGCCGGCCATGGCAGCGAGGAAACTTGGTGAGTATTGACGAACGAGACGAAGGCACGTATCTGATTTTCAAAGATCATGTCTCAAAAAGGCCGCGATATGAGCTTTTAGCAGTTCCGTATGACGGGCCGCTTGCGGGGCAGCGGTTCGACGGCACTAATCAGTACCAGTCTTTTGCCGTCATTAAAGAGGATTTTGACTTGCCTATTAATGATGCCGAACGGAAAGATTCCATTGACACGCGTCTTTTGGAGCTGGAACAGAGTCATAAGGATGCATGAGGGCTTCTACAGTCAGTCAGCAGAGAACTCTAACGAACGGCGAACTGGAAAGTCAGTCATTCACATACGACAAATTGAAGAGATTTACTTTTTGGGTCAAGACACACGTATTAGAACTCTTCGTGAGTATTTTCTGTTTCTTTGTCGGGACCCTTGGAACAGTCGGTACCTTTGTAGCGGGCAGGCGCCTCCGGAGAAGACAGAGGAGTCAGGGTGAACAGGTATATAAGCCTAGCGAGAAAAAGGCCATAGTCTCACCGTTTTCCACATCGACGCCTACACTGAATCTGAATATGACATGTCCCTCTCTAAACCTGTTGCGAACCCGGCCGTGCTTCTCGATGGACGCATCTCTATTCCACCACTCGAACGCGTACTGTATCTCACGCGTCAACCAAGCTCGGCAGTACCCATGCCCGTGGTGTCCTTGAGCGCTGAAGGACCATTGCGACGGTCGTCGAATCTCTCGAGCGACAATGGCGTAAGTACGTTGAACGGCAGCCACTCGACGTGGAGCCTACCTTCGCGGCTGCCCCGCAGTCGGAGTACTACGGGAGCAGTGTCTTACCCAGTGGCGAGATTTTGCATCGCAGCTCAGCACAGAACGTGCTTCGCGTGTTTCGGAACAAGGAGTCAGGCGAGCCTTACTTCATGTCGTGCCACGAGTTTACTTTCCACCTGGCGGCGCCTAGCGACCCGTCGAGCACCTGGCGTCTGGAACTTTGTTACCGTCCGAAGAGCGTTTGTTGGAAGTAATGAAGATCTTGAATCCGGCCGACGGGAGTGCAGGTTTCCCGGTGAACGCGACGGCGTACCCACCACCTATGCTTCCTCTGGGAGAGCGACTAAAGTTGGGAAAGCCTCGTAAGCCAATCTATATTTCTGAGATACTAGCAGATGTCACAGACGTTGTAGGTGGTGAAGGGAGCGAAGAACAAGTCTTTAGCGACCAACGTACCACCGTAACTCCAGCCGAAACATTGAAGGAATCGTTGGACAACCCACTCGAGCAGGGATTCGGCGATGTTTTGGACGACATCCAGCCCACCGCACACGAGCAAGAATTGTACGCGCGAGCAGCTAGGCGCTTAACACTTGATGGAGACTTGTTTGGATCGGACACTGATAGCTTACCCGACCTTATCTCTGTACCATCGAGTTCCGACACACCCGATACCGACTCCCCGCCCGCCATTGACGAAGCCTGCACTATATGCCATCGCCCTCGCCACGCTATGTTTATGGAGTGTCCTCTGTGGGACGCCGTGGTGGCTCAGATTAACGGGTCGCCCTCAATTATCATCGATAGCGGAGCTCCAACTCATGTGCTAGGCAACGGACGCTCGGTGAACAATGCAGAACTTCTGGCTACCGCAGAATTGTCAGAGACGGCGCGTTACGCTCTAGCACGTGCCTTAGGACCGGACTTGACCGAGTGGGTATCGAGGGTGACTACAGGGCTTACCTTGGACGCGGGTGAAGACGGGGCGCAGGAAGTGCAGGTTATACTGGACAATTGGAAAGCGGACTACGAGAGGAAGATGGCGAGGAGAGAGAAAGAGTCATTGACGGCGCTTGAGAAGGAGGTAGTTGACGCTTTGGTGGCGATGCCGGATAGTGGACCGACGGAACCAGGTTCTATTCCGGATCGACAGATCGCGAGAAGAACCGGAGGGCGCCCGCTTCATAAGCGCCCGATCCGACAGATAATCGCACCATCGTTGGCCTCAGAGATACAGACCCCTGTTTTCTATCGGCGCGGGCGAGTGGTCGATCGACCGCGATGGTCTAGTTCCTCTGCTTCCGATTACTCCTCATCCAGTGAACTCTCTGACGGATCCCTGTCTCCATTGCCGCTTCCATCACCATCAGCCGTCCAGACTTGGTTACGTTCGACATCGGGCCCAACTACTTCGCCTTCGTCCTCCCACGTTGATCAAGTATCGATCGTTAGCAGCAACTCCAAGTCTAGCTCTGACAGTCGCTCGGAGGGCGAACATCAATACGGAGCCTTGCCTTTCACTCTACTAAGCCCGGACGAAGACGGTGTAGCATTAGCCCTATATTACTGGGCATACGAGGGCTCGGAAGAACGGAAGAAGATGCGACAGCTCGAGGACAAAGCAGGGTGCGATCCTGCGGATATTGCTCTGCGTACCCTTCATGGACGCCTCCGCCGTTATGTTGATTACACCACAATGGCAGCGGAGGCGATTGCCGATTTGCGCAGCTACGTTCCAGCCCCGGTGTTTGCAGCCGAACTCTCTGAAGATTTTACAGAGACCTCAGACGCTGAGCCGAGCTTTTCGCGAGGGCCTAGCTCGCTGGACCAGTCACTCCCTTCGTCAACTCGAATTTCCCCCACAAACAGTAACAAAGGTTTGGCAGCCGCGACAGACGATTCAAACAACGAGGCTCGAAGTGAAGCAGCATCAGCTGGGGAGAAGCGCAAGGCCGTGGAAGGAGGTGTTTTTATGGGGCCTCGTAAGCGTATCTCTACGGGGTTTTCGGTGCGAGAGGCTACGCTTCTATTCGCTGGGATTCGCATGGCCATATTGGAAACTGGCCGTCGCATGGAGGAAATTGTATGGAATTCGTACGGAGTAACGCAGGTATGGGTATTTCGGAGGAAATATCAGCGACTGTGTGCTGAATTTCACATCTCTGTCAATTTTTTTCAGGCATCGTTTCCAAGCAAATATGTTCGCCACCCCTTACTTTTCGAGTTCGAGGCCGCCAAAATGCAGGCGGTATGGTACGTTTTACGTAGCAATGGCCGCACCGAATTGGCCGACAAACTACGGGAACTACTGGCCATTCGGCTGCGCCTCGATTCCGAGGAACGTGAGGTCATTAATGCGGCTTCATTGGACGAAGGCTACCCCGAGCGTTTTCACTGTTTTCGTACCATCCTGCGCGACCCGAACGACCCTGCGGATCAGGATATGGAAGACAGTTCATCCGACAGTTCTACCTCGCGGATGATGGATCCGTATGGGAGTACGGAGTGGCGTCCGAAGCAGCAACCGAAGCTTACGAGGAACCGGAAACTTATGCTTGCCCGACCCACGCCTCGACAGCTTCTTCTGAAGAGCGATTTGTATGCTACGATGCGCGCGGCAGAGTTCGCACCCCCGACTCAGCCGGAATCTGCTATGACGAATACGGAAATCCTCGCTCGGCCGATGCTACTCCTCGTTCAGCCATCACTATGGAGGAACAGGAACCTGTATCGTTGCTTTGAAGGTTGGGTGGTCACATTTCTGTTCGCCGCGCTGGCTCTCATCGTCCACAGGGTCTTCCAAGAGTCCTGGTCGCCCAGAATGATGACACCCGAGTCTGAAGTTTCCACCCTCATGCGCCATACCGTTGGCCTCGTAATTGCAACGGTTGTATTTTTAAATATCGGTAGGATACAGAATTGGTGGGGGGGTGATTCCAGTTCAGTAATACTACCCCAAGGCTTTATTTCTACGGTTCTGCTTCGAGATTGGCGCCTACGTACTAAATCGAATATGTTTTCCAGCAATGACGGAGTGATCCTGATCGCGAAACCTGACATCCACGTCCCAGTAGAAAAGATAGAATCGGTTCCCTTTTGTTTCTCATACACCGAGACCGCTCATGAAGTAGGAATAAGAAGGGAATTTATTTACGATATGGATGAAGAACAAATCCAACGCGACTTGGAAAACCTGGAAGAAGACGACGAATATGCGGTGTTTCCAGTTCAACTGCATGATCAAGAAGGGTCAGAACTCCAGTCCTTCACTATGTATAAGCGAGTCGATAAAAAGATACGGCCTGTTTCCACCACCTTTTCCCCCGATTACGAAGTGCGGCGTTCAATTCCTCGAGATCCAATGGATACTCTGCCTGAGCTGACAGCGTGCCCACCGCCGTTTTCACCAACTAAACGGCTAAGTCATGAGCGTCTTACATCCTTGGCTCTGAACTCTCAAGGATTTTTGAGTCCGGAAGAAGAAAAACTGTTCGTTCGAGTGATGGAGTTGAACCAGGACACCCTAGCATTTGAAGATACAGAAAGGGGAACCTTTGCAGACGAATATTTCTCACCATACAAGATTGCGACCGTACCACATAGTCCTTGGGAATATAAAAACATACCAATTCCGCCAGGGATCCTGCAGAAGGTCATTGATGTTTTGAAACTAAAAATGGAAGCAGGAGTATACGAAATGTGTCAATCCTCTTACCGCTCCAGGTGGTTTTGCGTGCTAAAGAAAAATGGGAAACTACGGATTGTGCATGACCTGCAACCCTTGAATAAAGTGTCAGTACGAGATGCGGGAATGTTGCCAATAGTGGACGACTTCGTGGAAGGGTTCGCGGGCCGGCAATGTTATACTGTCTTTGACCTGTACTGGGGGTTTGACGCGCGTAAGATGGAGCCGGAAAGTCGGGACATGACCGCTTTCATGACCCCGCTGGGCTTGTTGCGAATTACCTCGATGCCCACCGGGTATACCAATTCGCCCGCTGAATTTCAGAAGTGTATGGTTTTCATATTGAGAGATGAGATTCCACATATTGCCAATATTTTTATTGATGACCTGCCTATCAAAGGACCGTTTTCTGCCTACCTGGATAAAAATGGTGAACCACAGAAATTAAAGGAGAACCCGGGGATCAGGCGTTTTGTATGGGAACATGCACAGGATGTGCATCGCATTATGCATAAGGTCAAGTGTTCAGGGGCCACGTTCTCTGCGGCCAAGGTACAGTGTTGCCAACCAAAAGCCTTGATTGTCGGGCAAGAATGTTCAGCGGAGGGACGCACCCCAGACACCAAGAAAGTATCAGCTATTTTGGATTGGCCAGCTCTTAAAACGCCACAGGATGTACGTCGATTTCTGGGGCTTTGCGGAACAGTGAGAATTTGGATTCCCGGATATTCCAATCTGATTCGACCACTCACCGAGCTGTATCGGAAAAACCAGGACTTTGTATGGGACGAACGGCGAAGGTCTGCCTTTGCTCATATAAAAACCTTGGTGGCGTCAGCTCCAGCTTTACGGCCAATTTCATATGAATCAGACGAGCCGGTGATAATATCTGTGGATTCTAGTAGGGAAGCGGCAGGGATGATTTTGTCACAACGAGATGAGAGAGGAATAAGGCGGCCAGCAAGATATGGATCCATTCCGATGAGTGAGCGGGAATCTCGATACTCCCAACCCAAATTAGAGTTATTTGGATTATATAGGGCCCTGCGGCATTGGAGGCTGTATATCATTGGAGTCAAATCGTTGCAGGTTGAGGTGGATGCCAAATACATTCAAGGGCTCTTAAATAACCCCGATCTGCAACCCGATGCGGCTGTGAATCGTTGGATACAAGGTATACTTATGTTCCATTTTTCCTTGGTACACGTTCCAGCTGTGAAATTTCAAGGACCCGATGCGCTTTCACGACGGGAGATAGCTGATGGAGAAGTAGTAGAGAGTGATGATGACTCATGGTTGGATGAAATAGCGTTATTTAGTGTTCAGGATGAAATGGAGGATCTACCCAAGGAAGTCCGGAGCTTGCCATCTGTGAATTTGGCACGAAAAGGCCAAGAAGAGCTATTGCACCATATTTTTCGTTTTCTGAGCACTTTAGAAGCTCCGCTTTTTGACAAACCCCAGAAACACGCCAGATTCATTCAGCAAGCCACCCGATTTATGATTCATGAAGGAAAATTCCTGCGGCGGAATAAGAAAGGTCCCCCTCTTAACGTTATCCTCGATCCATCGAAGCGGCTAAAGATATTAACCCAAGCTCATGAAGAACTCGGTCACCGTGGAATTCAGCCGGTTTGGGACATCTTGAAATTGCGCTTTTATTGGCCCAAGTTATACAACGATATTCAGCATCAGATTGCGTCTTGCCATCGATGTCAGGTACGAAGTACTAAGAAAATGGAAATACCTCTCACCGTCGCCACACCATCAGCGTTATTTCAAACCGTCTACATAGACATTATGATGATGCCCGAATCGTCCAACGGGCACCGAATGATAGTAGCAGCCCGAGATGATCTTTCGGGCACGTGCGAAGCCCAGGCATTAAAGACCAAGACCGCCGGAGATTTAGCTGCGTTCTTCTGGACCTACATTTATTGTCGGTATGGCTGTCCTCGAAAAGTAGTAACAGATAATGGCTCCGAAGTAAAAGCTGCTTTCAAGTTGCTCATGAAGAACCTGGGTATCCCACATGTAAAGATCTCCGCATATAATAAACATGCAAATGGAGTGGTCGAACAAGGGCACTTTACCTTGCGAGAAGCACTTTCGAAAGCCTGCGGTGGAAAGATTGAAATCTGGCCTGAAAAGTTGGCCGCGGCGTTACTAGCGGATCGTGTGACCGTGAGCCGTGTAACGGGATTTTCACCTTATCAGCTTCTCCATGGCGCCGATCCCGTTCTGCCCTTCGATCTTGCAGAAGCAACATTTATGGTTAGTGGATTCCGTACAGGCATGACAACCACCGAATTATTGACCCTTCGAATTCGCCAATTATCAAAGCATCCTAGGGATATCAATAGAGCCAAAGATGCCTTACGAAAAGCTCGTTTCCAATCTAAACAACAATTCGAGAGGCGTTTTGTCAAGAGACTACAGCGGAAAGAATACCAAGCTGGAGAGTTAGTATTGGTAAGAAATGTCGGGATTGAAATGGAAGTAAGTTCACGGAGAAAGACAGAAGACAAGTATTTTGGTCCATATGAGGTAGTACGGAGGAATACGGGAGGCGCCTACATATTACGAGAGTTAGATGGGACATTGTTCCGGCGGAACCCGACGGCGGCATTTCGTCTACTCCCTTACATTACTCGAAATCATTGGTTTATGCGTCAGAACGAAATGAACCCCGATGAAACAGATTCGGAGTCAGAAGAGGACTCTGACGAATCTCTGGAGTCATCCGATAATGAATGAACTATAATCCTGAAAGAGCTAAAAACAGACATGTCAGAAACGGCAGGGACACTCTTCGATATAAAGACACCTTCTGCCCGAACATCGAAAACAGACAAATCGGGAGGGATTCATCGGGCGCAGTGGCTTATATAAATGCCTAGGGCCTGCATACGGCCACGTTTTTCTTTCGCTCTCATTTTTTTACTGCACACCAGTATCCTATTCTACATGCTTTCACGATTGCTTACGCGCCCTCAACCTACCGAATACTGGTTCTCCGACAACTTCGTCTCTGACACCGCTCACCAGCAACGCGTCCTAGCCACTCGGGTGCCAGAATCGGTTAAGTCTGGAAGTACAGACGTAGGCAAATATTATGCATTTCTTTCATGACCGTCATGACCAAATTCTACAATGTAGAGTATATCGACGCTGGGCGACCAGCAACGGCGTCGTTATGGCCAGCTCTTCAAACCCCTTCTTCCGCAGAATGAGGGAACCAGACCACCCCTCTCTATCTCATCTGCCCCAAACTTGTGTGAATGGGAAGACGACATCTCCCCTGATTCTGCCACAACGGATGCCGTTTCCTCGTTCTTTCCCTTTGGATACACTGCACCGCTTCCGCCTTCAGACATAGAACGCTCTGTCTGGACGCCTTCTCCAGACGAACATGCAGCCAGATTCATCCGCCCCTTTCGATCGCTCGGTGGGTTCTTGGAACCACTCGCCCACCAACGGGAGGAAGAACGCGTACTGGGAGAACGTCGCTCCGCATCAGACATCCGCAATCAAACACCTCGCCGTCCACGCACCTTGTCGAAACCCGTATTCCGGGCAGAACCTATCCTCTACGCCCGCCTGCGCCCTGAACCTATGAGCCCACAAGAAGAGTCTATCGCTCGACTGGAGGCTTTTGGTCGCTTTGATCGAGAGAATAGGGCACGGATCGTAGAGTTGAAGAGGGACCCTCGCGCGAACGTCGTCCTCCCAGACTTTCTATGGCAAAGCCCCGTGGATAGTGAAGTCTTCGAGCTGCGTGTCCCCTCTAGCAAACGACTGCGACTGGGGGACGAGATTGACTGCTTCGGAGGGATGGACGGGATCTGGAGGATGGTGGACGAGGTGGGAAGATACCGCACTGACGACCGCCCCCTTCTAAAGAAGCCGAAGGATTGGGTTTGCGTGCGATGTGTTAGTGATGAAACCCATCAGGAGGCGGCAGTGACCATTGATGCAGATTTCTTCTATCCTTCTCCCCTCGGCACCCACATTCGACAGGTTTTGCGCAAAGTCAAATCTCTGTTTAGCCCACGCACCGTTGCGGCTGTCTTCCAGCTCGACCGCGAAGGACGTTCTGGGCGCGACTCTGTTGACGACAGATATCCCGGTACGGACTACTACGATTGAATTCGGGTTACATTGCTCACTGCTACTCCATGCTTTCGCTCCTTACTATCCATTCTAACTACGCACATAATTCATCGCTATAACTCTCTATTACACCATACCTGTTGTACACACTCATTGAACGAGAAAACTCGACTTCTTGAAAGGTCATGTGCATGGAACGATGGGGGACCATCGATTATTTCTGTTCGCCGCGGATGTGCCACGATGTTTTTGTTTGGCATTAACATGCGCATGACCCATAAGAAGTCGAATGCCGGAAATAAGCAGAAATAAAGGTCAGGCGGCAATGAGTCACAAGGACTGCATCAATGAGTCAAAATTGCTTACTAAAAGTGGTGAGTCAATTGTGTTTATTGGTTAAAGTTGAGTCATTTGGGAGTGAGTCGTTTGGGCAAAAAGAGTCAGTTGGAAAGTGAGTCAGAAGGTGAGTCACTTTCAAGAATGACTCACCAGAGGGTTATAAAAGGAGAGAAGAATCGTAGATAGAACTTACTTTTGATCCCCACTTGTACTTCTGGGCTGTCAATCGATTTTTGTTTACACTTATTTGTGTGACCGCAAGTAAGTCAGAATCTAAGTAACGCACTACGCCGAAGCTCTCCGGAAGATTATACCGCCGATTGAAGCCATCTGCAGAATCATTACCGTCCGACTGCCGTTTTCGCTTACGTCAGCAGTATCCAATTTACGTTAAAGATCCCTGAAAAGGAAATCGTTGGGGCAATTTGAAAACTTGAGTGATCTTGCGAATAAAGCTATTTCCCAAGCATTCAAGGGAAACAAATTTTCCACTCCACACCGACTCAGATTCCGAATCCGACTCACCTCGTCCTGCCGTCACCATTATGTCCAAATTTGCCGTCGTTGAAGAGCATTCTAACAAACTGCCCACCATGACGAAGGGCGAGGTTACCCCCCTCTGCGCCAACCAAATGGAGCAGGCTTGCCTCAACTATTTCGCTGCTAAAGACACCGCCCCCGAAAAACAAGTCGCTACCATACTCGGCTGCTTCCGCGACCCACGCGTCTCCAACTGGACTCGACCTCCCGCCGAACGGAAGCGCGTCACCGCGCTCACCTTCGAAGAATTCTTCGTTGAGTACCGCAAAAAGTATCTACGTAAGGACTGGGAGCGCACCACCCGCGCCCAAGTCCTTGCGCTCCGCATGACTGAAGAAGAAACCTTCGAGGACTATTCTACCACCATCTTGTCGTTACACTCGCTCCTCATCGGCACCCCTTCCGAACTTGACAACGTCCGCATCCGTCATACGCTCGAGGCGAACATGCTCCCTAGTCTGTCTACCGACTACTCTGACGACAAGGACGCCATGGCGATCGCCTCCGACAAGCTGGACGAGTGGGTTGCGGAAGTCATCCGAGTCGACGAGAAACGGCTCGCGGACATCGAGAAGATAAACTTACGTATCGCGGCCGAGAGCAAGAGGAAACCCAACACGGACACGAACGACCGCCCTTCCAAGAAGGTTAAGGCGCCCGATTCGTCGAACAAGCCGAATTCTACCGCGTCGAACGCCTCCACTTCCGCTGGGACGAAGGCTCGCTGCCCCCCACTGACGGAGGAAGAACGCAAGCTCCTGAACGACAACTCGGGTTGCAACAAGTGTCGACAGGTGTTCGTGAATCACACCTCTCAGAATTGCCCGAACGAATTCCCGTCTGGCGAAAATTACAAACCGATCACCGCCGCCACGGTCGCCGCCGCCGCGCCGAAGAAAGGCAAAGCTGTGGCGGTCGTCATGCCGGAGATCGAAGACGACGATGATAGCGAGGATGAGGTCTCCGAAGTGAGTACCCCTACGTCCCACCGCGAAAAGCACCTCTACTGGGAGGGCTTAATAGCAGGACCTGGCGGTTCCACCTTCCTTGTTAAAGCCCTTATTGATAACGGCTCTCATTTAGTCTTGATCGACGAGCTGTATGTGACCAAGCTTGGACTCCGACGACGCAAACTTAGAACGCCTGAAACGATATCTTTTGCTATGTCCCATTCCGACGACGATTCAGCGACGCTTACCGAATATGTAAAACTGAAGATGGTATCTCCAGATCAAGCTTGGACTTCTACCGTAGTACGTGCGCTAATCGCGCCCAATCTCTGTTCCCCTGTGATTCTCGGCCTACCGTGGCTCTCCCGAAACTGTATAGTAGTAGACCATTCCGCGCGCACCGCCGTCGATAAGCGGTGCAATTTTGATATTTTGAATCCGTGCACCACAAAGGCTCCACCTAAGAAACGCGTGAAACTTAAAGAGAAATTGCGCGCAACGCGCATGGACCAGAAGAAAATGATTAAAGAACTGGAGATGGTGTGCAACGCGCGCCGACTGAAATTGCTGCAAACTGGGGGTTTCGAGAAGGTGAAACCAGTGGACGTTGTCGCAGCGGTACGGGAGCGCATTGAGATCCTTGGACATTGGGAAGAGCTACAAAAGCGCGGAGACAAGTTAAAGGAAGAATACGCGTGTCTTTTCCAACCAATGCCCCACGTAGACGAGCTCCCCACGGAAATACTGTGCGAAATAACTGTCAAGGACGCGGACCGTTCCTTCAAGACAAGGACGTACCAGAGTCCTAGAAAATACAAAGAAGCCTGGCAAACTCTGATCCAGAGCCACTTAGATGCAGGGCGTATACGTCCGTCTTCGTCACCGTACGCGTCGCCGGCGTTTTTGATCCCCAAAGCGGACAAAACAGCCCTGCCTCGGTGGGTAAACGATTTTCGGCCCTTGAACGCGAACACAGTTGAGGATTCGTTTCCCCTGCAACGAATCGACGACATTTTGTCAGACTGCGCGAAAGGGAAGATTTGGTCTACGATAGACTTTACCGATAGCTTCTTCCAAACGCGCATGCATCCAGACTCCATAAAATATACTGCAATAACGACGCCGCTGGGGCTGTATGAATGGGTGGTGATGCCACAAGGGCTGAGGAACGCACCTTCGGTACAGCAAAGGCGCGTCACCGCGGCCTTACGCGAACTCATTGGCAAGATTTGCCATGTATACCTCGACGACATAATAATTTGGTCAGAAAATGAAGACGAACACGAAGAACACATACGTATGGTTTTTGAGGCCTTGAAGAAGGCACGCCTCTACTGCAATCCGAGAAAAACGAAGCTCTTCTGTTACGAGGTGGATTTCCTTGGGCACCACATATCCCAACGGGGCATCGAAGCTGATACGAACAAGGTCGAAAGGATAATACAATGGCCCCAGCCGAAATCCTCCACGAACGTGAGAGCATTTCTGGGCCTCGTGCGATACATCGCGGCATTCTTGCCAGCGCTCGCAGACCACACGATGGTCCTGGAAAAACTGACAATGAAAGACTGCGATAAAGAGTTTCCCGCCTGGACAGCTACGCACCAGGCCGCCTTTGATGGCGTTAAACGTATCGTTGTTGGGCGCGACTGCCTGACGACAATTGATCACGCTAACCCGGGGGAGAACAAAATATTTCTCACCACGGACGCGAGCGATAAAAGGTCCGGAGCTATGCTCTCTTGGGGTCCAACCTGGGAAACAGCAAGGCCGGTAGCCTTTGACTCAATGTCGTTCAAGGGCGCGGAGCTAAACTACCCTGTCCATGAAAAAGAACTGTTGGCAATTATGCGCGCCCTAAAACGATGGAGGGTCGACCTCATTGGCTCTAACTTCACGATTTACACGGACCACCGTACCTTGGAAAACTTTGAGACCCAAGAACATCTGTCCCGTCGACAGGCACGGTGGATGGAATTGATGAGCCAGTACGACTGCAAAATAGTTTACGTCCGCGGCGAAGACAACACAGTCGCAGACGCGCTGTCACGTACCGACTTCGAAGACGCCGAAGATACTGATGTCGTCAACTTGATAGGACACGAAGAGCATGACACTCTGCCGGTGGCTTGTGTCCTGGGGGGGAGAGACGATACCCCGTACCACTCGGTGAGATGTCTGACACGCACCCGGATCAAAAACACTAATACCTCCGTTGCGGCTATCATGACGATCTCCACGGATGCAAATCTCCTCGACAAGATCCGCGCTGGCTATACTGAAGACCCCTGGTGCAAGAAATTGGACACCGTCAGCGCCGGAATGCCTGGTCTTGAGTTTCGCGAACCGGAAAAACTGTGGTACGTCGGGAACAGACTGATCATTCCACGGGTACCAAAGATTCGCGAACTTTTCTTCCAACTTGCACACGATAATCTGGGACATTTTGGATTCGATAAGTCTTACCGGGCGCTTCGAGACGAATACTACTGGCCGAATATGCGCCGAGATCTTGAAGAAGCTTACATTCCGTCCTGCCCGCAATGCCAGAGCAACAAGTCTCGAACGACCAAACGCGCGGGACCTCTACATCCGCTTCCGATCCCTGACCAACGCGGGGATTCCGTCGCAATAGATTTTATCGGGCCGTTGCCTGTGGACCAAGGGTATAATTGTATAGTCACCTTCACTGATAGACTCGGCTCAGACATACAAATCATACCAACAACCACAAAAATCACCGCTCCGGACTTGGCGCTGCTATTCTTCGACAAATGGTACTGTGAAAACGGACTGCCCTTGGACATTGTCTCAGACCGAGATAAGCTATTTGTTTCTGACTTCTGGAAAGCATTACACAAACTAACTGGCGTAAAGTTAAAGATGTCGACGGCATACCACCCAGAGACCGACGGCGCAAGCGAGCAAACAAACAAAACCGTAAACCAGGCGGTCCGCTACCACGTCTCGCGGAACCAACGCGGCTGGGTACGCGCACTTCCCCGCGTCCGTTTCGATATGATGAACACCGTCAATGCATCTACGGGGTTTTCGGGCTTCCAGCTTCGCATGGGCCGCTCCCCCCGTATCATCCCACCGCTGATCTCCGTACCGAACGTTACCGCACCGTCTGAGGAACGCCTCACCGCCGATATCATAGCGCAGCTGGAGACGGACGTACACGAAGCTCAAGACAACCTTCTCGCAGCGAAGATCTCACAGGCCGAGCAAGCGAACCGAAAACGCGCTCCCGACTTCGCAGACCTCAATATAGGCGACCGCGTAAAATTGTCAACGGCACACAGAAGAGCGGCGTACATGAAGAAAGGCGAAGGTCGGGTCGCCAAATATATGAAGCGGTTCGACGGGCCCTACATGATCATCGACAAACATGCTGAGTGTTCCACCTTCACCCTCGATCTCCCCAACCAGCCCGGTGTTTTCCCTGTCTTTCACTCATCCGAGCTAGAACCCTATGTGGAAAACGACAACGAACTCTTCCCCTCTCGCAAACTGCCCGAACCGGAACCGATAATCAGCGAAACCGGGGAAAAAGAATGGTATATTGAAGACATCGTGGACGAACGGCCTCGGGGACGCGGGAAACAATATCTGGTCCACTTCACGGGGTACGGCGACGAAGAAGACCGCTGGCTGCCTGGGCGAGAACTTGCAGATTGTGAGGCCCTCGACCGATGGTTGGCGAAAACACATTGACACGATCGCCGACCGATGGGCCGATTTTTCGGGGAGGGGGAGGGTGTAAACCCGACGCGCTACACATTCGCCTTGTTTACTTACATGTGACCGTGACATCACGAACTTACTTACTCTCTGCTTTATACCACGACCACTCTCGAGATTATACAAGGATTCTATCTTATTTCGACCGACTTCTGTTTAGTGTTTCTAGCCGTGTAAACCACGGTGAGTTTCCACTTTTTTTAAGATAGAATCCTTGTATAATCTCGAGAGTGGTCGTGGTACAAGGTGTAAACCCGACGCGCTACACATTCGCCTTGTTTACTTACATGTGACCGTGACATCACGAACTTACTTACTCTCTGCTTTGTACCACGACCACTCTCGAGATTATACAAGGATTCTATCTTATTTCGACCGACTTCTGTTTAGTGTTTCTAGCCGTGTAAACCACGGTGAGTTTCCAGGAACGTAGTGAAATAGAGACTCAGCGAGGAGCTGTGGAGTCGATGGCCTTTATGGCTCTCTTTTCAAATTTCACCATCTGTTGACCAATGACAAAGGTACAATTTGAAGCAAATACATTAGTGTTGAACTCAGCAGATCCGAGATCGCAGTCGCACCGAGGTGATAAAGTAGTGATAAGTAGAACAGCAGAAGGGCCAAAAGCAGGAAATGGTAGGCAAAGCTGTGAAGCCTACAACTGTCAGGTCCCGTACCGGGACCGGCCGGACCCGGGTTGCAATTCCACCGGCCGACTTATCCCACGGATCCGGCTCTCTAATCTTTGCCACTCTATTGGATCTTATTGTTAAAGGTCGTCCTTATTGTTCTTACATCTTCTCCATCTCCGGATGACTCACAACCCTTATTGTCTTTATTGTACTTCCCGGATCATTCTCGGATTTTGACTTTAGTATAAATATGTAGTATTGTATAGTAGTAGCCTCAGTTCGAATATCGACTTAGTTGGTTCCCTATTGCCTTCTCCCTCTAGTCTTTGTCTCTTCGGAAATCGGGCCTCGGGCGTATTGACGGGCGCAGCGCACGAGCTGAAGCCAAGCCCGCATCCGGTCGGAACCCGTCTCGGCCGCCGGACCCGGCGGATCCGGAACACCGCACTTGACAGTATATTCGAACTCACTGTTCATTATGCCCTTTCATGTCCGAAAAGCTCACTGCTGCTCTAAGTACAGAAGAACGTGCAGCCGAGCTTCGCAGGCAACAGAACAATCTTGCTCGCGATTTACGGGCGCAGCGCCGTACCCCTTCGGAAACTCTAACTCTTCGGGAATTGTCTCCCGCTCCACGTACAAATACCACAATCCCAACCGATCGCACCACCTATAACCAACAACTCCGTGACAATTCCAGTCGCTTCATCCAGGACGCTCACACTATTCGACAAGCGGGGCATATATCAGGCATGGCTACATTCACCACTACACAAACTTACGCTACTGCACCAGAACATGCGGCCGACTCTGTTTCCCAGGGCCGCCGGGGCAGTGGTTTTCCGGTAGTCGAGTCCATACCCCCAATCGCTGTCTTTTCCCGGCACGTATCCCCGGCCACTCGTCGCAGACCGCGGCATTCCCGCTCTCCTTCTCGCGGTCGTTCCCGCACCACTCGACACTCGGCTAATTCTCCTCCCGCTTCCGCTCCGGCCGCTGGCGGCGGCTCCGGCGGAAATGGTGGAGATGACGGAAATGGCGGTGATGGAAATCAATCCCATGGTCGCTCACGCAGTAGATCGCCTCCTAGGGATCGTGCAGGTAACACAGGGCCATCTGGTGGATCACCCCCTAGTGGTGGACCCGGTGGTCCGAGTGGACCCGGTGGACCCGGTGGTCCCGGTGGTCCCGGTGGTCCTAGTGGACCCGGTGGACCCGGTGGCCCTAGCGGCCCCGGTGGACCCGGTGGTCCTGGTGGTGGCGGAGGTGGTGGTGGTGGCGGAGGCGGAGGCGTTCCTCCTCGTGGTCCTTCACCAACGACCCGAGGGCAAATGGAACACTTCGCTGACGCTATCGGCGCTAGCCTTGGTCAAGCACTCTCGTCCCTAGGTAATGGCGACAAATCTCGTGCCCGCGTACGGGATCCGGACACATTCGACGGCAAGGATCCGGAAAAACTCCGGACGTTCCTCTTCCAAGGCGTCCTCAACTTCCGCGATCGCCTGGCGGCGTTCCGCCTTGACTCCCAGAAGGTGAATTATATGATTTCATACCTTACTGGTGATGCTCTCGGCTGGTTTGAACCCGCCCTCATAAACCCGGACCCGGACAACATTCCCGCCTGGGTTGACAGCTACGATCACTTCGTCACTGAGCTCCAGCTCAATTTCGGCACATACAATCCCCGCCAGGATGCCGAAAACGAGATCGTCGCTCTCCACATGACTGAAGGCCAGACTATTCAAAAGTATCTGGTACGTTTCAACAAGCTGTCCCAACTTACCGGGTGGAATTCCGTCGCACTCCGCAAAGTGTTCTACGACGGGCTTCCGGAGCGCATCCAGATCAAGCTCCGTGACCTTCCCAGTGGCAAGCCCACCTCGCTCGACCTTCTCAAGGTCTCCGCTCAGGCTATTGACGCCTCTCATTGGGAGTGAATTAAAGAGCAGAAACTTCGCCGGTCTCGGAACCCGGCGGCCGGTAAACCCGATCCTCCCCGCACCGACGCTAACAAGTCGGGTCCGTCCGGACCCGGCAAGACTTCTTCCCCGCCCAAGGACAACGCCAAGGGTGACAACAAGGAGAAGAAGAAGTCCGGGGGGAACGGTGGGAACGCCGGTGGATCCCCCGGTAAATCTTCGCCTCCTGCTGATAAACCCTGGGCGAAGTTCCTCGGAGCCGACGGGAAACTGTTGGAGTCCGAGCGGAAGCGGCGGCTCGATAACGACCTTTGTCTGTTGTGCGGGGATTCCGGCCACAAGGCCAACGAGTGCGACAAATGTCGTGCCCGCGGCCGCGGCGCCCAAACGACACCTCCTCCGGCCGCCTCCACTTCCGATTCAGCTAACAAGTCGGGAAACTAGTTAGCGACTCTCGGCCTTCCGCGCGACCCGAGGGTGCTTTGCTAGTCTGGATCGCGCGGCCGACTTGTTTGTACGACTTAATGCCTCTGCCTTGATGGACCCTCATGCCCTTTACCTCTCATTACGATCTCCGCTCCTCTGCGCCGCGTTCCGGGCCCTAGTGGACTCCGGTTCGTCGCATTGCTTCATAGACTCTGTTTTTTGTACCACCAATAATCTCACGCGCGTTCCTGTTTCTCCGATCGGCCTCCGTCTGTTTGACGGATCCTCCGGGTCCGTCATTACTGAGTGCGTTTACCTTGACGTTCTCTTCCCTTCTGGTGACTCGATGGCAATCGAATTCTATGTCACAACTCTGGACCCGCCTGCTCTGCCGTTCTTGGATACAACTGGCTCACCCGCTACAATCCGTTGATTGATTGGGTTTCGGGCCATATTTCTTTCCGTTCGCCTAGCTCCGTAGGATCCGCACCGGCTCCGTCTGGTGTTCTTCCGTCAGTTTCAGCTGACATTCTGCCTCCGGCTCCCGCCGGATTTCCGCAGGTTCCCTTTGTGGAACCTTCTGTCGCTCCTCCAGCTGACGATTCTCCTCCGTTGGTCTCCTTATAGGAGCAGCTGCCTTCGCTCGTGCGCTTCGCGCCGAGGGCAGTACTATGTACCGCCTCACTCTCGCTACGGTTAGCGGCCGCTCGGCCTCCGTCGATGAATCGCCTCCAGACCTCAGTCGGCTTCCGCCGGAGTATCATGACTTCGCGGACGTTTTCTCCGCCTCGGAATCTGAGAAGCTGGCTCCGCATCGGCCGTACGACCTCAAAATTGACCTCGAGAACGGCGCCGTACCTCCGCCCGGTCCCATTTATTCCCTTTCACAACTCGAGTTGAAGGCCTTGCGCGAATTCCTCGACAAGAATATCAACAACGGTTTTATTCGTCAGTCCACTTCTCCGCACGGCGCCCCGGTACTCTTCGTTAAGAAGAAGTCCGGTGAACTCCGGCTTTGCGTCGACTTCCGCGCACTTAACCGCATTACGCGCAAAGACCGCTATCCTCTTCCGCTCATTGCCGACCTCCTTGACGCCGGCCGTCGGGCAAAGGTGTTTTCCAAAATTGACTTGAAACATGCTTACCATCTCGTTCGTATCACAGAAGGCGAGGAATGGAAAACCGCTTTCCGGACCCGGTACGGGTCCTTCGAGTGGATGGTTATGCCTGAAGGTCTCACCAACGCCCCGGCTGCTTTCCAACGTTTCATGAACGACCTCTTTTCCGATCTCCTCGACGTCTATGTCGTGTCTACCTCGAGATATACTCATCTACTCGGAGGATCCAGCGGAACACCAGAACCACGTTCGAGAAGTCCTTCGCCGGCTCCGCTCGGCCGGACTTTTCGCCTCCTTGAAGAAATGTGACTTCAGCGTCGACACTGTGGAGTTTTTGGGCTACATTATTTCGCCCGCAGGTCTTTCCATGGATAGCTCGAAGGTTAAGGTCATACAGGATTGGCCGGTTCCCCGGAAAATCAAGGACGTCCAGTCTTTCCTTGGTTTTGCCAACTTCTATCGGCGCTTTATCTCGGACTACTCGGATATTGTTATTCCGCTTACCCGCTTGACGCGGAAAGCTGAGCCTTGGGTTTGGTCGCCCAAGTGCCAGCAATCCTTTGACGCCCTTAAAAAAGTGTTCACTTCGGCTCCGATCCTTTCCCACTGGGTTCCCGGTGCACAACTCATTCTTGAAACCGACGCTTCTGACTACGCCATTGCAGCCATTTTATCCCTTGTCTCGCCGGCCGATGGTGATATACATCCCATTGCGTTTCACTCCCGGACGCTTTCGGCCGCCGAACTCAACTACGATACTCACGACAAGGAACTGTTGGCAATATTCGAGGCTTTCCGCGTCTGGCGACGCTACCTCGAAGGCGCGGATCCGCCGGTTGACGTTGTCACCGACCACAAGAATTTGGAGTATTTCTCGACCACTAAGCTCCTGACTCGCCGGCAAGCCCGGTGGTCGGAACTTCTTTCCGCCTTTAACTTCGTCCTTCGGTTCCGCCCCGGCCGTCTCGGTGGCAAGCCCGACGCTCTCACTAGACGATGGGACGTCTACCCAAAAGAGGGGGATAGTGGCTACGCCAGTGCAAATCCGCATAATTTCCGTCCGGTATTCACTCAGCATCAGCTTAATGCATCACTCCGCGCTTCGTCCCTTTACATTCCAGTTCTCCGCGCGGCCGAGCTGATAGATATTGAGCAGTTGCATACCGACATCCGAGACGCGCTTCCTCCGATCCTATTGCTTCACTTCACCTTAATTCCGACTCGGACCCGCGCTGGACCACTCATGACGGTTTACTCTACCACGACAGTCGCATTTGGGTTCCGGATTCCGGTCTCCTCCGGGTCCGCGTACTCCGCGATAAACACGATCATCCGCTTTCCGGACACTGGGGTCAGAACAAGACTCTAGCCATGGTTCGTCAAGAATACGTTTGGCCCGGCCTCCGGGAATTCGTCAAGAAGTATGTGCGTTCATGCATTAATTGTCGTCGTAACAAGTACGTCCATCACCGGCCGTACGGACTCCTTCGACAGCTTCCTATTCCCGAGCGGCCGTGGAACTCGATTTCCATGGACTTCATCGAACAGTTGCCGGATCCGACGGATTTACCACCGTCCTCGTAGTCGTGGATCGCCTTTCAAAAATGGCTCTATTCATCCCCACCGTCAACGAAATCACTTCCTCTGGTCTAGCCAACCTATTCGTCCTTCACGTTTTCTCTAAACACGGAGTCCCTAGCCATGTCACTTGCGACCGCGGCTCCGAATTCGTATCCCACTTCTTCCGCTCACTGGGTGAAGCACTCGATATGCGTCTCCATTACACCGCCGGATATCATCCTTCCGCCGACGGACAGACAGAGCGCGTTAACCAAACTCTGGAACAATACATCCGGATGTACTGCAACTATCAGCAGGACAACTGGGCTTCGCTGCTACCTCTCGGTGAATTCGCCTATAACAATACGCCTAATGCCACTACAGGCGTCTCTCCATTCTTCGCCAACAAGGGTTACCACCCGTCCATTTCCATTCATCCCGAGCGCGACCTCGTCTCCGCCCGGGCCCGCGAGTTTGTTACCGATCTCGACGCTCTCCACCAAGAGCTACGGAAACAAATGGCCGCCGCTCAGGCTCGTTATCAGGGCCCAGCGGATGCGCGGAGAACACCGGACCCGAAGATCAATATAGGTGATCAAGTTTTTATTGCCGAAGACGCGTTTAAGTTCGCAAAGCAGCGGCCGACCAAGAAGTTTTCCGAAACATTCTACGGTCCTTACAAAGTCATCGCCCAGCCCGGACCCGCATCCTTTACCGTTCGCCTTCCCCGCGACATGCGCCAGATTCACCCAGTCTTTCATATTTCTCAATTACAGGTTGGAGAACCTAACACTATTCCCGGCCGCGTTCAGCCGCCGCCTCCACCTGTCACTGTCGATGGCGAGCTCGAGTACGAGATCACTGAGATACTATCCAGCAAGCTTGACCGGCGGTGGAAGCCGCCTTTGCTCTATCTTGTTCGCTGGCTCGGGTACGCCGGAACCGACGAGGAAACTCAATGGCTCCGTGCGGACGAGCTTGAACATGCAGACGAGCTTGTTGCTGATTTTCACGCCAAGTATCCACATCTTCCTGGTCCACTTTAACATTTCGGCGGCCGCATGCGGCCGCCGTCCAGGGGTTTTTACGCAATGAAGGTTTTCTGAGCGTTTCCCCTTATTACTTACTATTCTTTCCTCTTTCTTATCACTCATCATAAAAACACCAAGAAAATTTATATATCTAGGGGTCACGGCCCCGCAATGCGTCCGTATGTACATTACATTTTTTTCCCGCGTCCGTAATTCCGCTGCCCTACTCCCCATTCCCGGATTCCGCTGCGGCCCCGGCCTTGTCCTCATCCTCGTCTTCATCCTCGCTCTCGTCGCTCTCCGCATCCGCCGGCGTCTTCTTCGCCGGATCCGCCTCGGACTCCTCGTCGCTGCTGCTGCTCCCGCTGCTGCTGCTGCTAGCGGGCTGCGGCGCCTTCCCGACCGGACCTGGCACGGCTGCGCTACCGTGGGTCCTGTCCCGCTGAACCGGACCCGGCACGGCCGCACTACTTTGCGCCGTGCGCTTCCCGACCGGACCCGACTCGGCCGCTTTCCACCGCTGCTCCAACTCCCACTCCTCTCGGTAGTGCTGGCAAAGTTCGGTTCGGTTCGAGTTCGGGACACTTTTCTCCGGACGCCGAACCTGAACCTTGCGTTCGGTTCGAGGAAATGCCGAACGCTGAACCTGAACGCGGCGTTCAGGTTCAACGCGTTCGGTTCAGCGTTCACCCGCGTTCGAACGCAGAACCGGACGTATTTTTTTCAAAACCGTATTAGAAGTAGTCGAGGAGGAGGCCGAGGACGAAGAAGGGCCGGAAATGGGGTGCTGGTCGGCTACGTCGTGGAAGACTTCCGAAGAACTGAATGTCGGCAGCATCGCGGAGAGAGCCATCGGGGTTTTGGGCACATTCAAGGCTAGATTCTGCCATCGAATGAGATAGGAGGTGGGAATGGGCGATACTGAAAACGAAAATGCTTGCCTCTCTTATAAAAATGAGTCCGCGAAAAAAAAATACATGTGAATTAAATCGGGAACTTGGGCAATTGCTCTGGCACAGTCACTTCACAGGCAGTCTTGATGCGAGAGCACTTGAGAAAATTCGCCAGTGATTCAGCGTAATTTGACGTCAATTTCACAGTCTTTTATGGCGAATAGGACTTGAATGTGACCACGATAGTCGAACGGCATCGTGCGCGTGCAAGGAATGGGTGCATTAGGGTGGATGCGCTGTTGCGTCGTATGAAGCGAGAGGAAGCCATCGTGTCGTGAGCAAGAGCAAGCCTTCGGAAGCGACCGGAACAATATGTGATCGGCGGGAAGAATTGATTGGCAGTAACATCAAAGTAACACACGCTAAATAATAATAAAATATTCACCGCGGTTCAGCGTTCGAACGTGTTCGAACCACGTTCAGAAAATTCAACCAGCCAGGGAACGCCGAACCTGAACCGCAGGTTCGGTTCAGGAGCTCTCCGAACCTTGAACCTGAACCTGGCGTTCAGTTCGGTCCAGTTCAGGTTCGGACCGATTTCCGAACCGAACTTTGCCAGCACTACCTCTCGGGCATTCTTCGCCACCATGCAGTCGGTGATGGTCTTCAGGTGGGCGGAGGCGTAGTTGACCGCCTGAGCAACAACGCGCAACTCTTGCAAGAGCTGCACGTTGTGCTTGCGGGACTCCTCGGCGCGCGCGGAAATCCCGTAGTCGGTGAAGCCGCTGAGGGCGTTCAGCGCGCCGGTGAAAGACTCAACAGCGGCGGAAAACTCGTCCGCCGCCATCGAGCCCTTCCCGGATCCGGACCCCGCGCCCCGGCGGCTGAAGCTGCAAGGGACCTTGCCCTTCGCACACGCCCTGCATACGGTACGGCGGCCGCCATGGGGCCGGAAACAGCGGAGACTCTTCTTGCGGCACCGATCGCACTGCAAACAAAAGAGTTAGTGGGAAAACAATACTTAACCGTTCCACTTACCTTGTCCTCGTCCTCCTCGATCTCCGACTCGTCTCCCGACTCGGCCTCCGAGGTCGGCCGCGACTTCTTCGACTTCCGTGCCCCGCCGGGCGACTCGGGAGCCGCACGCTTCTTCCCGTCCTTCTTCGACTGCTTGGCGGCTTCCGCATCGGCCGCCGCTCTCTTCCGCTGCTCCTCCTCCTTGCGACGCTCCTTCTCCTTCGCGGCCGCCTTCTTCTTCTCCTCCTCCTTCGCGGCCGCCTTCCTCTTCTCCTCCTCCTCCTTCGCCGCCTTGCGTCGCGCACGCCGGCGGTGCGTCTCCGCGTTCCACACCGCGAAGTCGGCGGCGTCCAAGTCGTCGACGCCGTCTTCGTCGAGGGCGAGCAGGCGGCGGTGGAAGTCGGCCGTGGTCTCGTTTGGTTGTTGCGGCATTTTTCTGTGCGGATGCGGAGATGGTGGTGGTATGAGAACAAGAGAGAAATAGCCGAGCGGAGTTTAAATTCCGCTTTTACAAAGGCGGACTTCTTTTGATCCGTGATTGCAACGGATTCCGTACTAATACGATCAACATCTATTTTTAGGGCCTCAAGGTTCGGCCCTAAGAGGGGGATACTGTCAGGTCCCGTGCCAGGACCAACCAGATCACGGTACAAGTCTCACGGTCAGCCCTCGGATCCGACTTGCAATTCTGTATCGTCCTATTGGACTCTATTGTTTCAAGTTCATTCTTATTGTTCTTACATCTTCTTCATCTCCGGATGACTCACAATTGGCTTATTGTCTTTATTGTACTTACTGGATCATTCTCGGATTTTAACTTTAGTATAAATACTTAGTATTGTATAGTAGTAACCTCAGTTCGAATATCGACTTAGTTGGTTCCCTATTACCTTCTCCCTCTAGTCTTTGTCTCTTCGGAAATCGGGCCTCGGGCGTATTGACGGGAGCAGCGCACGAGCTGAAGCCAAGCCCGCATCCGGTCGGAACCCGTCTCGGCCGCCGCAGGAATCCGGCGGATCCGGAACACCGCACTTGACAAAGTCCATGTTTGTGAGTCGTGATTCACGCCCTTTCGAATATTCTGCTAGGACATCTTAGCAGCAAATGTTAAATTGGGGGGTAAAGAGTACTTGTTCATTCACCGGGAATACGAGGTCTTTTATACCTCTACAAAGTATCTATAAATATACTACTGACTCATAAGGAATCGTAAAGAATACACTGGAATGTCCTGCATGAAACTAGCTACAGAATCTTCGAGATACGACGAGTTTCGACTTCGCCGAGAAGCCCGAGCACAGCCGTTGTTGCGTGTGTCGGCTTGTTCTTCCAACACTCCCCCTCAAGCCGAACTCAATCCCAATTCCTTCACAAGTGGCTTGAACTTGAATGAAGCCAGCGGTTTGGTAAGTACATCCGCAATCATTTCGGAGGTAGGGCAGTAAACAACTCGCAAAGAGTTATCCTTGATCTTCTCGCGAATAAAATGATATCTGATGTCAATGTGCTTCGTTCGAGCGTGGTACTGACCGAGTTCTGCGTGCGATAGTGCGATGGCGGATTGATTGTCATTATAGATGGTGAATGGAATAGTGATTACAGAATTTAATAATTCTGCAAGAAAATGACGGTACCAAATAGCTTCTTTGGCCGTGTGAGTTAGGGCAATATATTCTGCCTCGGTTGTCGAAAGAGCAGTGATTTCTTGTTGCTTTGACGACCAAGAAACTGATCCTCCATTCAAAGTAAAAACGTACCCAGAGATCGCCTTTCGATTCTCTTGGGACATGCCGTCGGCATCGGCATAAATATTTAGGCCAGTGTGGTCGGTTGAGCTGTTATAGGTAAGACCTAGAGTGTGTGTGCCCTTCAAATATTGAAGTACGCGCTTGGCGGCGTTCCAATGGAGTCGTGCAGGGTTGTCGACAAATTTCGATAGAATGCACACGGTGAACGCCAAGTCGGGCCGTGTCGCGGTTGACAGCCAGACTAAACCGCCAATCAATTCCCTATATGGGATATTGTGCATGTCAGCCTTTGCGTCTGCACTGGTTGGGCATTGCTTTCTCGAGAGCTGAGTATTCGGATCAAGCGGAACTGATGCGGGTTTGCAGTCCGTCATGTTGAACTTGCGAAGTAGAGAGTCAATGTAAGTGGTTTGAGACAGTGTGAGAGTGCGCTGCTCTCGATCGCGCTTGACTTCCATGCCGAGAAGCCAGTTAATAGGTCCTAATTTCGTGATTTTTAGAAGTCTGCTGATGGCATCTTGCACTTCTTCAATTATTTCAGGTGAGCTGCCGGTGATGGTGCTGTCGTCGATGTGGATTGCAATCAGCACAATATCTTCCCCTCGAATTAGGCGAAAGACAGAATGATCCGTGCGCAACGGATGTATGTTGAGTGTAGCAAGGGTTGCGGTCAATTTCTCGTACCACTTGCGTGCCGCTTGCTTGAGGCCATAAATTGTACGGCTGAGTCTGATCACCTGAGACAAATCTCCATTGGTGTAGTATGGTGGCTGCTCCATGTAAATTTCTTCGTCGGCTGAGAATTCTCCGTTGAGAAATGCGGCTGAATAGTCAAAAACTTTGATGTCCCAGTTGAAACGAGCTGCGATGGATAAAATTGTTCGCAAAGATGATAGTTTCGCAGTAGGTGAGAATGTTTCATAATAATCTACACCTTGTACCTGGGTGAAGCCGCGGGCAACAAGCCGTGCCTTGTATTTGTCGATCTCGCCGTTTGCTTTTCGTTTGATGTGGAGTGCCCACTTTGATCCGACAACGTTCCGTTCCGAAGGCCGATTGATCGGGCCATTACCAAATGTACCCGTCCTTCTCATTGCCTCCATCTCGACGTCCATGGCCTGCTTGAATAGCGGCCAATCCTCTCTCTTCATTGCTTCTTCCACTGTCGGTGAGTCCGTTAATTCTCCTCCTGCCATAAAGGCAAATTCCGTGTTGACGATTGTTGCTAGGGCATCGCCCTCGATGGTATCTGCGAATGCGGCTCTCGTGCGTAGTCTGGAGCCTTCGATGATGTTCTGCAGGTCAATCTTGCTCGAAATATCGTGCGGCGCAAGTTGAGATTGCTCTGGTGGAGTTCCGGGAGGTGTGGTGAGAGGAGATAATGGTGGGGAAATGGGATTTTCGGTCTGAGTTGTAACCGGTGCGTGCTGCTGAATGTTCTGTTGCTGTGTCTCCTTACTAACGGGTTCTTTCTTCCCCTCATTCAGCACTTTATGTATTCCTCCATCCTGTCTCTTGCTAGTCTGTGCAAATTTCACTGTTAACTCGGAACGAATTGAACGGTTCGCCGGATAATAAATGCGGTGACCGTTGCTTTCTTGATCAAAACCGAGCCAACGGCCTTCTCGCGCGCGTCCTCCGAGCTTGCTATTGGTAGGGTCATGCACAAAAACTTTGCAGCCCCATTCGTGCAGCTATCGCAAGTCGGGTTTCGATCCGTGGAACACCTCGTACGGTGTGCGACCTCCTACGGCCTTCGTAGATGTCCGATTCTTCAACCAGATGGCGTGCTTCAATGCCTCGCCCCATAAATTCGCTGGTAGCCCGGAAGCGTGCAACATCGCACGCACTTTCTCCATGAGTGTCCGGTTGAGTCTCTCGGCGACTCCGTTATGCTCCGGCGTGTCGTGGACTGTCAAACGTCGCTGGATTCCTTTCTCAGCGAGGTAAGCATCGAATTCGTGATTTTTGAACTCCCCTCCGCCGTCGGAGTGGAAAATCCTGATCTTAATCCCGTTCTTCTCCCAACGAGCATCAAGATGTTTGAAGGCTTCAAATGCCTCATCCTTCGAGTGCAGTAGCATCGCTACTGAATAACGAGACGCGTCGTCCGTAAAGGTGATGTAATATTTCTTGTGTTGTGTCGTCTCGACGCTGGCGGGTCCCCAGAGATCACTGTGTATCTGATCTCCCACCTTTCCTTGCAGATCGCGCTCGGCAGCCTTGCTCATTCGCGTCCGAGTCATCCTGCCGTTTAGGCATGACTTGCAGTCGTCCGTTGACTCTGGTAAGCTCTCGTCGAGCTCAATTCCATCAACCAACTGATCCTTGACCAGTTTCTTCGCGGCATCGACGGGGATATGTCCCATGAGCTTGTGTAGCTCGTCGGGGGTCACTACGAGCGGCCCGTCATCGTCGGTATGATACGCCGCAGGATTCACGGTGCCGGGGCTTCGAATTCGGTATAAACCGTTGACCAAGGGAATCGTTCCCACGCGTTTACCTGTTTTGTCAAAAATACGACATTCTCGGTCTCGGAAATGCACAGCAAATCCGGCTTCGGTTATGCGACTAACAGATAGAAGAGTAACACCAAGAGATGGTGCGTGCAAAACATTACTCACTAATACCCTTGTTGTTTGATCCTTTCCATTAGGAACCGTGACGTACATATCGCCCTTCCCGATTGCTTCAAATTTCTTGCTGTTCGCTCCCACAATCACGTGGGGTTCAATTTGCTGATAATTCAACAGCCGGTCTCTTGACGGTGTCATATGTCGGGATGCACCTGAATCAAAAACATCAGTGTAGTATTGCTCTTCGGGTTTTACCGCTATATTCGCAAATAAATCTGAGTGTTCACAGATATCTTCATCTGCGACCTCAATCTCCTCCTCTTCGGAGTCGGTGTCCTCCTTGTCCTCAGAGTCACTGTCCTCGACGGCTTGCAGTTCCGGCATGTCGGTGTATTCATCAACTGCCAAATCAAACTCAATGTCGTCGGCGTCATCTGCCAGATCGAATTCGACATCGTCGGCATTATCAGCGAACCATCCTGCATCGAACTCGGGCTCGGTCTCGGCAGTGTTCGCTTTCGGAGAAGACTTGTTAAAAGAACTTCTCTTCAGTCCCTGTCCTTCCTTCCCTCCCCCTTTTGCCCAACAGTCCCTCTTCAGGTGACCTTTCTTATGGCAATTATAGCATTCCACACGCTTCTTTGATTTATCTCCGTCATTCCCATAGAATGCGGATTCCTTCTCGCCCTTGCCGCCGGACCTGATTCGCTTTCGGTCCACTTCGTCACGGACGCTCTGTAGCACCGTGTCGGGGTCGAGAGATTTGCCAAGAAGTGTGGCTGCTCCTGTAAGTCCCGAGAGGTAAGTCTCGTACTTCAAGGGTAGGGAACCTAGAACGATCGCAACAAAGTTTTCATCACCCGGATCAGCGCCCATCGAAATCAGGCTCTCCCGGTAGTTACGCAGTTTATCGAGGTGAGCATGTACGTCTCCCTCTTCTGTGCATCGCTCATCCTGGAGCTTCTTGCGCAGATCAACCGTAACCATCTGTGACTTCTTCTCGAATTCCGCCTTCACCTTGTCCCACATATTCTTCGCTGTTTTCTCACCTTTCACCTTCAAGAAAAGCGAGCCCGGAATCGTCGATGCAATCCCCTGCTTGATAACGGCCTGCTCGGATTTCCAAATCCGACGCCGTGCCAGGTAACTATTCATTTCCCTCGTCTCATCAGCTGATGGCGCCGTGGGATCAGCAACGGCTGGCGCGACAGGTTCAACTGCCATGCCCATCGGTCCATCGTCAAAATGGGAATCAAGTGATGCTGCATCGACTGCGAACACGAAACGATCGCGAAAGAGCACCCAGTTTGTTCCATCTGACTTGCATGCGGGCAGCTTGGCAAAATACTCACCAAGCTTCACAGTAGACGAGATTGTGTTGGTCGACATTCCTTACAGAGTAGAATGGGTAGGTTAGGTCGGAAACAATTCGCTGTAGTAGTTATGCGACGGGGCCCATAACCTCTTAGCAGCAAATGTTAAATTGGGGGGTAAAGAGTACTTGTTCATTCACCGGGAATACGAGGTCTTTTATACCTCTACAAAGTATCTATAAATATACTACTGACTCATAAGGAATCGTAAAGAATACACTGGAATGTCCTGCATGAAACTAGCTACAGAATCTTCGAGATACGACGAGTTTCGACTTCGCCGAGAAGCCCGAGCACAGCCGTTGTTGCGTGTGTCGGCTTGTTCTTCCAACAGGACATTCCATTTTGGTATGATTTTACACTGAATCAGCATTCATCATTGACTCTTGTAATATTCTAAATACTCTTTTGTAGTATATAAGCTCAATGTAATGTTAGCGTTGGACATCTGTTTGCCCTAACGCATAGGTCTCCAACTGCAACATATTCCTTTGATCCCATCATTATCCGCATCTATAGCGGCGGCAACACTGGGGGCAAACTCCTACGCAGTAAGTTTTACCTGCGGCGGGGTTTATGATTAGATCAGCTGGGTATTATCTGCCAGTGGCTGTACGGTTATCTGCCAAAGGCCAATGTATCTCGGTGGTATCTTGACATTCCGCGGCTTAAAATTCTTCAAAATAATACGAGAAGTCCATACACGAATATGAAGATGTACCACAACTTCAGAAAAGTTTCTGGTGCCTTTGCTCCTTCAAGACGAGAGAATGGCAGATAATTCTCGTGACCGGCAGATAATCGGTCACATTCCAATTATCTGCCTTTTCTTCCTTTGAGTTCGTACTCGACCTCCTACCTCATGCAGAGTCTTTATTCATCCATCAAGTCCTACCCTTGCTGCTTCTTTCTCATTGCACCTTTCCCGAACCACGAAAAACGTGTCGGATATCTCGCAGATCAATTCTGAGTTTTGGTGGTAAGTATTTAGATCCGCTATGCCTCCTCGAGGATCGAAAGGTGGGCCCCGTCCAGCTGGGGCTCCACGCTGTGGACGTCCTCCAAAAGATCTAGACTCTGATGGTGCGTTGGGCTGCTGTTTTTGAACAAAGTTTCTGATTGTTTTTACAATTCCCAGAGCCTCAGAGGAACTCAGCCTCATGCGAGGAGTAAACCACGAAACGATGATTTGAGCGCTCAGAACCGAGGGTGGAAACGTCCAACTGATATCAACTCCAAATACCAAGGTCAATATATCAACCTAGAACAGACGAATCCATTCCAGATCAAGTCAAAGACGAAGATACGAAAGATACAGTGTACGTTCCAGTGGTTTCCGACGAGTGTCAGTCCCAAGATTCAGTGCTTTTGATAAGATGATTGGGAAAGTTTTATGATTCAAGAAGTTGTCTGGCGAACAGTCGTGTTTGATATGAAAGGAACGAGTGAATCCTGAAAGGACCACTAGATCCGAGCACCAAGAGACGAGATAGTTTGATAATAGATTGAGGGAACCGAAGTTCCAAACGTTCCGAAGAACTAGTGCTGTGGTACCCTGAAGGTACACTCAGACACAAGGCTTGATAGGGTCGTCTTTGGACGGTGTAACACGTATCGGACTTGAAACACGATAGGTACACATGAAACACAAAACACAGATGACCTTGAGGGCGACATAGAGCGTATCTTGCACGACGCACTAGCAGAACACAGACAGAACACAGGGAACGGATGTGCACCCCGAAGGTACACTCTGATACTGGACTTGGTTGGTTCATCTTTGGACGACGTGGCGCGTATCGGACTTGACACACGATAGGAACACACGAAACACACAATGTAGATGGCTTTGAGAGCGACTTGACGTGTATCTTCTTGACACACAATGGGAACACACGAAACACACAATGCGGATGGCTTTTGAGGGCGACTTGACGTGTATCTTCTTGACACACAATGGGAACACACGAAACACACAATGCGGATGGCTTTTGAGGGCGACTTGACGCGTATCTTCTTGACACGCTACCCGAAACGAACGAAACACAACACACTGATGGCCTTGAGGGCGACTTGACGCGTACCGATCGGAACGACACGCAAACAGACAGTTTATACGTCCCAAGGACGATTTGAGTACAACTGGACCAACCAGTACGAGCCGTTTATACGTCCCAAGGACGATCAAGGTACAACCGGGTTGCCGGTACAATAAGTGTTCATTGGAACAGTGTAGTCTTCATCGGAACGTCTTCATATAACCACACAATATAACCAATGATATTCGAAACCACAAAACAAAGCTTGTGGACTCCGAAGACCGACAAGAACATCCCCAGGCGCAAGGCCAAGGCCCGCTTGTGGGGGAATGTTCCGTGTCGTCCTCCGAAACCTGTAGAACTACTTATACAATAAAAGATATGACTATGACAATGCAAGTTTAAGTAAAAAGGTCCTTTTATCCGGCCAAAGTCCGTGTACCCGTCTTGGCAATCGAAATAGAAAGAGTCCTATTGGTTGGAAACACCGAGAACGGTGTCCCAGGTATAAAGCACGTCATCTTGGTAACGCACTGCACATGATGGAGTTGATGTGGGCTTCAAGACATCACCATCATGTGGGTCCTTGATAGAGACTTCGTTGTTCCCGTCGTCCCCCATGCCCAGCTATCGTCGGTAAATGTTCCCCTGACTTGTAGTTCCATTTTGATACCCAACTTCGAGGTATGTCCCAGAATGGGTTCTTGAGAAACGAGCCGGCGACTTCCCAATTGGGAAGTGTCGGTTCCCAGATCGACTATCACTTGAATTGATGGACCGGAACAGTGTTCCGTTCAGCCGAAACACCCAGAGACCTGCAAGACGCTGAGTACCAGTCGTTCCCGCGTCACCTGAGGTATCGTGAACGTGTTCCCTAGGCAAACATTGTACAACAGATGCGCCAAACACATTGTACCAGCCGTTCCCAGTGTAGGGAACGTTGGAAACCATTGTGCCGTTCCTAATGTTCGATGGGCTACACTATCTCCTACATGTTTCGGAGCGAACCCATGTCAGAGGTGCCCAAGGATACCCAAGGGAACACCATCCCGTAGTTCTAGTGATGCTGGCCGCAGGCCAGCTACTTCGGAACGTGTAGTACTGCCTCTAATAGACGATAAACACTGAATATGACACGCTTGAAAACGAGAAAATAGTATGTTTTCAGAGGTGCGCAAATCCACTGCTTATCATCTCCCCTATTTTTGAAATCTTGACCATCCCTGGTCAAAACGCCAATAAATATGCCCAGCTCTTATTGTACAACATTTGGTTCCCATGGGGTCCGTACGTTCCGACGGTTCCGATGTCTTGATACCGAGGAAGCATTTCGGTTATTTCATCAATTCTTGATTGTCAGCGGCCTCTTCACGTCACTTCAACGTAACCGGTTGTAGTGCGTTGTGGGTCCCACTTCCAGTCTCGTTTCTCTATTTTCTTGAGTTCCCACTCTCAATCCTCTCAGTCTTCCCTTGTGTCCCCTCTGTTCCAATCGTTTCACTTGTTGAAACCAATCGAAGGTGACATTGAGTAATTGCAACTAGGGCTTAATCGAGCCCAATCACAATCGACTCTTGCAATATGTCTTAGAACCACGATCAGTTCAGGGATTATCTGTAATGATCGTGTCTCTAAGACAATTTCTGTGACTTCTCCTTCTCACAACCAAGTTCCGTGACATCTAATGAAAGTCTTTCACAAAGGCCCAGAGTTCCTGCCGTTCCCTGGCAAATATTCGTCTCGGAACAGTGTAACTTCCCGAAACTATGAGAATGGAACTCTACAAGGAGTATATTTCCCTTGTAGAATCCTATCCTCATACCTTTGGAAAGTCGGTCACAAACTTCATTGTTCCAGCTATGCCAGTTTTGAGCGTAGCAAGCAGAATCCCATGGTACCACACATTCCGTGTCTGTAGTGCGTTCCGAGGCTACGGCCGTGACTGGGGCAAGTTGATCCGTCTGACTTCACAGTGTTCCCGCAGTTTCTGACCACCTTAGCAGGAGTCCCAGAAGTGTCCTTGGGGTGAAAGCCTTCATCCATCGGATATCCAGAGGAAGGATGAAGACAAGTCGTCTGGTGAGGATATTCTGGTGGAAGATGTCTCAAAGAAGGGTGAGGGCAAAGCCTCTGGAATTATCTGAACAATAGTCCTCCCAGGAACTGGTCATTTCAACTCCTCTAGACACCAATTCAGAGACGGAGCTCATACAGAAACATTGAAGCCAGGTAACATGTTCTGAGAAACATGTTCCCATTGTTCCGTGGTCAATGTTTACCTCGGAACAACGCAACTTCCCAAAACTATAAGAATGGAATTCTACGAGGAGTATATTTCCCTTGTAGAATGCTATTCTCATATCTTTGGAAAGTCTGCTGCGAACTTCATTGTTCCATCCGTGTCTGAAACTATAGCCAAGGCTACTGCTGCAGCCAAGGCGAGCTTTGCAATGTTCCCTCGGTTTCAGACCTCCTAAACAGGAGTCCCAGAAGCGTTCTTGAGATAAAAGCCTTCACCTTGAGACCGAGAATGAAGATGATTCACTTGGTGACTATGTTCTCATAGAAGATGTCTTCAATAAGGGCAAGGGCGAAGCCCCTTCGATTATCTCCCCTATTTTTGAGATTTCAACTCCTTCCAAGAACGATAGTCTTCCCAGTAAAATCTCTTATTGACGGTATCCCAGGGTCCAAGTCCTCTTCCCATATTGTGACTCCTTTGGGAACACAATCTTCTTATACATGGCGAAGATGTTCAACCAAGGAACGTGGAAAACACAGTTCATCTTGGTAGGTAACATCGCATCTCCAGTTGTACTAGTGAACCCAGGCTTTCTAGTCGTCTTACAACTGACTGAGTCCACAGCCTCCACTGAAAATGCTAAGACGACTTGTTTCTGAAGTCCCCCTGTTACAATCAGATGAGCTCAGATGAACCACATCGTCTTGTACAGGTTGTATAACAGGACTATTCACCAGTGAACTTAGAACACCCAAATAAACACATCGTTTCCAGTTCATCTTCTGAAAACCCGTGCTTATTGTGAGATTCCATGTACCCTGGTCCGGCAGAACAAGGTCCCCTTGCATGCATTGGAAGAGTGATGTGTCTGTCCGAGTTCAGGCCTCAGATAGTGACTGACTGCGATCCGTTCCGATGGTTCCGAGTTATTAACTCTGTTAGAACATTGAAGGGTCGTCTCAGCGGAATCTGATACACAGGAACCCGACATGGGAACTTGCAGGTACCCCATTGTGTTGCCAAAAAACGAACAACACAATGTGTTCTACACTGCTGACCCCTTCAGCTGCCTTTGGGCACTCCATACATATGTGCAGCATCGGAGTCTCTAAGACATCCGAGACGTTCCACAGGTTCTTGTGTCATAGATCGATGACTAGGCAATCGGAAATAGTAATAGGTAAGAATCACTTGGTTCATGGTGTTCTTGAGTTTCGTCGCAGGCGACGATTCAAGTACCCCCAGTACCATAGCGACCAAACTTGAATTGACTATTACAGCGATTCCCAGAAGTGGTTTCTCAGTTTCATTGGAAAGCTACTACGAACCGTCACAGTTTCCCTAGTTCGAGACGGGTAATTGGACGGTTCCTAGCACAAATCCGCATGAAATTCTGGAGGACCCAAGCCACAAGAATTTTGAATCCTGTCACAGCAGTGCTAGTCATAGTAATAGTCTTGACAGGGTTCGGGCTGTTTGGTGGTCCAATGAACGGACCAAGATTGTCTGAATTGGTAGGTGGCAGCCACCATTCCAACGGTTCCCGTCGTTCCAGGTTTGGAACTTCGTTTGAACCATGATAATCTCTCTGCAATTTGCGCAGGAACCCAACAACCACGACCCCTGGTAGACAGAGACTTGCAGCTTCATGTGACAGAAACTTCCGAGGGGCAGGACAAGTGCGTCACTGGCTCCCTGGAGTGGGGGTTTCTCATCTTGGACTAAACACTGTTGAGTGCAAAGTACCAGGACAAAGGCTAACTTCCGCTCTTAAAAGAGACAGACGTTCCCCAGGTATTTTGAGCCTTGTCCATCCTTTTGAGGGAGAACAAGTATGTTTGGCGTTCGGCACAGAATCCGAACTAGGAAACACGACTTTCTTCGTGTTCCGACAACGAGAATTCATAAAACTCCCCCTCGCGGTGGGCTCCAGATGATTTGAGCGCTCAGAACCGAGGGTGGAAACGTCCAACTGATATCAACTCCAAATACCAAGGTCAATATATCAACCTAGAACAGACGAATCCATTCCAGATCAAGTCAAAGACGAAGATACGAAAGATACAGTGTACGTTCCAGTGGTTTCCGACGAGTGTCAGTCCCAAGATTCAGTGCTTTTGATAAGATGATTGGGAAAGTTTTATGATTCAAGAAGTTGTCTGGCGAACAGTCGTGTTTGATATGAAAGGAACGAGTGAATCCTGAAAGGACCACTAGATCCGAGCACCAAGAGACGAGATAGTTTGATAATAGATTGAGGGAACCGAAGTTCCAAACGTTCCGAAGAACTAGTGCTGTGGTACCCTGAAGGTACACTCAGACACAAGGCTTGATAGGGTCGTCTTTGGACGGTGTAACACGTATCGGACTTGAAACACGATAGGTACACATGAAACACAAAACACAGATGACCTTGAGGGCGACATAGAGCGTATCTTGCACGACGCACTAGCAGAACACAGACAGAACACAGGGAACGGATGTGCACCCCGAAGGTACACTCTGATACTGGACTTGGTTGGTTCATCTTTGGACGACGTGGCGCGTATCGGACTTGACACACGATAGGAACACACGAAACACACAATGTAGATGGCTTTGAGAGCGACTTGACGTGTATCTTCTTGACACACAATGGGAACACACGAAACACACAATGCGGATGGCTTTTGAGGGCGACTTGACGCGTATCTTCTTGACACGCTACCCGAAACGAACGAAACACAACACACTGATGGCCTTGAGGGCGACTTGACGCGTACCGATCGGAACGACACGCAAACAGACAGTTTATACGTCCCAAGGACGATTTGAGTACAACTGGACCAACCAGTACGAGCCGTTTATACGTCCCAAGGACGATCAAGGTACAACCGGGTTGCCGGTACAATAAGTGTTCATTGGAACAGTGTAGTCTTCATCGGAACGTCTTCATATAACCACACAATATAACCAATGATATTCGAAACCACAAAAACAAAGCTTGTGGACTCCGAAGACCGACAAGAACATCCCCAGGCGCAAGGCCAAGGCCCGCTTGTGGGGGGAATGTTCCGTGTCGTCCTCCGAAACCTGTAGAACTACTTATACAATAAAAGATATGACTATGACAATGCAAGTTTAAGTAAAAAGGTCCTTTTATCCGGCCAAAGTCCGTGTACCCGTCTTGGCAATCGAAATAGAAAGAGTCCTATTGGTTGGAAACACCGAGAACGGTGTCCCAGGTATAAAGCACGTCATCTTGGTAACGCACTGCACATGATGGAGTTGATGTGGGCTTCAAGACATCACCATCATGTGGGTCCTTGATAGAGACTTCGTTGTTCCCGTCGTCCCCCATGCCCAACTATCGTCGGTAAATGTTCCCCTGACTTGTAGTTCCATTTTGATACCCAACTTCGAGGTATGTCCCAGAATGGGTTCTTGAGAAACGAGCCGGCGACTTCCCAATTGGGAAGTGTCGGTTCCCAGATCGACTATCACTTGAATTGATGGACCGGAACAGTGTTCCGTTCGGCCGAAACACCCAGAGACCTGCAAGACGCTGAGTACCAGTCGTTCCCGCGTCACCTGAGGTATCGTGAACGTGTTCCCTAGGCAAACATTGTACAACAGATGCGCCAACACATTGTACCAGCCGTTCCCAGTGTAGGGAACGTTGGAAACCATTGTGCCGTTCCTAATGTTCGATGGGCTACACTATCTCCTACATGTTTCGGAGCGAACCCATGTCAGAGGTGCCCAAGGATACCCAAGGGAACACCATCCCGTAGTTCTAGTGATGCTGGCCGCAGGCCAGCTACTTCGGAACGTGTAGTACTGCCTCTAATAGACGATAAACACTGAATATGACACGCTTGAAAACGAGAAAATAGTATGTTTTCAGAGGTGCGCAAATCCACTGCTTATCAACGGCAAGTTGCGTGTCGAAGCCGACGCCTCCGAGGGAGCCACGGGTGCCATACTTAGCCAACTCCAAGAAAGTGGCGAATGGCGGCCTGTCGCATTCCTCTCCCACAGTCTCAGCGAGACAGAGCGGAATTACGAGATCTATGACAAAGAGATGCTCGCGATCATGCTCGCCTTGGAGGAGTGGAGGCCGATGCTCCTAGGAGCTCGGCAGACGTTCGAGGTTCTGACGGATCACCAGAACCTGCAGTATTTTAAACAGCCGCAGAAGCTGAATCGGCGGCAGGCCCGATGGCTGACTGAGCTGGCTCAGTACGACTTTACATTAAAACATCGCGCAGGCGCGCTTAATAAACAAGCCGATTTATTGTCCCGCAGGGCGGATCACGACATGGGAGGGAACGACAATGTGAACGTTGTTCTCCTCAAGCCTGAATTATTCCGAGCACAAGACGTCGTGCTCGAAGGTCCGGAGAAGGAGATCCGAGATCAAATTCTCGCGGAGAAGAAGATCGATGACAGTGTCAAGATCGCGTTGGAGAAGAAACTCCCTGGATGGGAAAAGAAAGACGATGGCATTATTTATTATAAGAATGCTATTTACGTACCGCGAAACAAGGAGCTTCGCGATAAAATTATTGGGTTACACCACGACAACCCTTGCTTGGTCATCCCGGAGAGAATCGGACGCAAGAAATGGTCGAACGTAATTATTGGTGGCCTCGACTCGGCAACCAAGTCACGGAGTACATCCACGCATGCGAGCCATGCCAGAGGACGACCGTCCATCGCTATAAGCAGGGCAAACTTAACCCGCACAAGATTGCGGAGGGTCCATGGCAGATCATATCCATGGATCTGATCGGTCCGTTGCCAGTCAGCAACGGGTTCAACGCCATACAGGTGTGGGTTGACACGTTCACCAAAATGATCCATGCCGAAGCCACAAACATGGAACTCACGTCAGAAGGGGTTGCACGCTTGACGCGTGACCGAGTGGTTAGATATCACGGAGTACCCGGAAGATCATTTCGGACCGAGACACACGTTATTTATCCGGCTTCATGACAGAGCTCAATAAGATTCTGGGAATCGAGATGAACCCGTCCACTCACACCATCCGATCACCGATGGGCAAACGGAGCGGATGAACCAGGAGATCGAGAAGTATCTCCGAGTCTACGTAAATTATCGGCAGACCGATTGGGCTGAATGGCTCGCTTTGGCCGAGTTTGCCCACAACGACAAGATTTCGTCAGCGACGAAGGCCTCCCCATTCTATTTAAACACCGGCTATCACCCTTGGAAAGGGATCGAGAACGCCGTGGAGACACGTAACGAGGCGGCGCAGGAGTTTGCCGATAAGATGAAGAAGATTCGTGACGAAGCGTCTGCGGCGCTTGAGAAAACACAGAAAAACATGAAAAAATATTACGACGACAAGCGCCGGGACGCTCCGACTTTTAATCCTGGAGATAAAGTCCTGATAGAGGGGAAGGATATCGAGACCGATAGGCCTTCGAAGAAGCTCGGAGATGTACGGCTGGGGCCGTATGAAGTCATAGAAAAAGTCGG